>PVIA01000949.1:0-44341 GCA_004024845.1 Tonatia bakeri | reverse complement strand
TCTTACATAAGTCCTTTTAACATTTCATATAATAACAGCTTGATGATGATGATCTCCTTTCACCTGACAGTATCTGGGAAGCACTTTATCTGCCCTTCCATTCTAAATGATAGCTTTGCTGGGTAGAGTCATCTTGGATGTAGGTCCTTGCCTTTCATAACTTCGAATACTTCTTTCCAGTCCCTTCTTGCCTGTAAGGTTTCTTTTGAGAAGTCAGCTGACAGTCTGATGGGAACTCCTTTGCAGGTAACTGTCTCCTTTTCTCTTGCTGCTTTTGACCTCCTTATCTTTAATCTTGGGTAACATAACTATTATGTGCCTTAGTGTGTGTGTGCTTCCTTAGGTCCAACTTCTTTGGTATTTTCTGAGCTTCCTGGACTTCCTGGAAGCCTATTTCCTTTGTCAGATTGGGGAAGTTCTCCTTCATTATTTGTTAAAATAAGTTTTCAATTTCTTGCTCTTCCTCTTCTCCTTCTGGCACCCCTATGATTTGGATGTTGGAATGTTTAAAGTTGTCCTGGAGGTTCGTAAGCCTCTCCTCATTTATTTTAATTCTTGTTTCTTCATTCTATTCCATTGAATGTTTCTTTCTTCCTTCTGGTCCAAACCGTTGATTTGAGTCCCAGTTTCCTTCCTGTCACTGTTAGTTCCCTGTATATTTTCCTTCATTTCACTTCATATAGTCTTCACTTGTTTCTCTATTTTGTGACCATACTCAACCATTTCTATGAATATCCTGATTACCAGTGTTTTTTTTCTTCCATTTTAAAAAGATTTTATTTATTTATTTTTAGAGAGAGGGGAAGGAAGGCAGAAAGAGAGAATCATCAATGTATGGTTGCCTCTCCTGCGTCACCTACTAGGGACCTGGCCTGCAACCTAGGCATGTACCCTAGCTGAGAATCAGACTGGCAACCCTTTGGTTTGCAGGCCAGCACTCAGTCCACTGAGCCACATCAGCTGGGACTGATTACCAGTGTTTTGAACTCTGCATCTTATAGGTTGGCTATCTTTTCATGGCTTAGTTCTATTTTTGGAGTTTTAATCTGTTCTTTCATTTGGGCCATATTTCTTTGTCTTAGCACACCTGTTACATTGTAAGGGGCTCAGCCTTAGGTATTCGCCAGGACAGGAAAACCCATGTTGCTGCTTTGTGGTGCTGCATGTGGGGGAGAGGTCAGAGAAGGAACAATGCTGCTTGCTTGGCTCTTGCCCCACTTTCAGTCACTTCCCCTGCTACCCACAAGCAAATTGGGTTCTTCTGATACTGATTACTGGGTTGGTGGGTTTGTGTATGTTCTAGTCTCTCCAGTGAACTCTCCTGTGATTTTTCGAGTTTCCTGCCAACGCAACTCTAACAGGTTTTACAGCCAGAGGTTTTGAAGCTTTCTTATCCCATGCTGGAGCCCTGGGTTGCAGTCTGTCTTGCACCCAAATGTGGGACCACCCAGTCTATTAGCAGCTGCCTTGCCTGCCCAGTCTACCAGCAGCTGCCTTGCCACAAGTCCTCTCCACCGTGGCTGCCTGTCTCTACTCCTTCCAACAGTCTGGATGAACGTTTCTTCTTTAACCCCTTGGTTGTTGGACTTCCGTACAGTTTAATTTTTTGGCAGTTCTGGTTGTTCTTTGCTTTTAAATTTGTTGTCCATCTTTTGGCTGTGTGAGGAGGCAAAGTGTGTCTACCTACACCTCCATGTTGGTCAGAACTAAATTACATTTTTTAATGAAATGTTGCTTACATACTTGTTTTTTTAAAAATGTTTTTATTTGGGCAAAGTAAAGAAGTCATATATATCTATTTCCTTAATTCTTTTTTTAAAAATAAGTGTTGGAAGTCCAAAGTCTAAGAACCAGGGATAGTTATAACAGTGTAAATGAATAAAAAGGGGCTCTGTGGAAAGCAAACCCTCAGGGTGATCTGGTCATAAATTCCTAACTGGACAGGTCATGCAGTGGGTAGTCATGTTCAATGCCTCTAACTTCTCTAGCAAAATATTTAAAGCCAGACTTTTCCATTGTTCTTGTACATCTAGGTTAACACCCTTTTGAAATGCTAGAAGTAATAGCCTTGAAGGGTGTATTAACCCTCAAGGGAGTACATAATCTTGTTAACTGTCCTGTAATCCAATCCCTGCTTAGCTTCCTCCCACCTCCACATTTGTTTTCTCCTTAATTTCAAATGTAGAAAGAAACTGCAAAACATTTGAAATCTTGCTCACTAGCATTTGTCATCACTTTGGCTCAAATGAACTCTTATAAAAATTCTCTATAAGTTTGGACTTTCCTGAAGTCCACAATAGTGACACTTAGGCAAGGATTACTATGAGCCAGGCTCTATTCTAAAACTTTTACAAGCATTAATTCGTATAATTCTTACAGCAATCCTATGACGTGAATACTAATATTCATAGATAGGAAAACCTAATTGATAAATAAGGAAACACAGAAACAGAAGAGTTAAACAGCTCACCCACGGTCACACAGCTAACAAATGATAAAACTAGTCCTATTCCCAGGATTCTGGGTTTAATATCTTCTTTAATTGTTGGGAACCACCCTGCCTGGTTTCAGAAGCTGTAACCCCCACCAAGGCTAAGTCTGAGGGAATGACCTTGGAGCTGTAAGCCAACAAGGAGACAAAAGCTTATCTCCCTGGCAGGAGTGCCGCTTCTGCTCCTTTTACTTCACCCTGCCTGGTCCCCAATGCTTGGTTGGTTAGCCAATGACGGGTAAGATTCCCCAAGGGGGGAACAACCTAAGACAGACACCATCACGTGGGAGGCCCCCAAGAGAGGACTTTGGGGGCTACAGCAAAAGGGGGTGATGGACCCTCACCCCTCGGCTTTGACAAAGCCTGAGTGCTCATGGTCTGTGAGAAAATCTCCTTATCTCTTGGCTGCCTTAGTTCCCTTGCTCCACCTAAGCCTGAAACAATGACAGGGTGGTGCCACCCTGTGCTGAAAAGGGTGGGTTCCCCAGGTGATCTGGCCTAAGAAAGAATATGTAAAATCCTGTGAAACCTGCTTTGTTTAGAATGCTCTCAATTGAATGATAAGGGTCCAAGGAGGAAGTAAGTTTGTTCCTCAAAGTTTTATAGCTCTTTGACCCTGACTCAAAGTAGGCCCTCAGAGTTCCTTGTTATTTGATCCTTACTTCCCAGCAATGAGTAATGAGCTTTACCTGAACTCCTGTGTAAACCCACCCAATAAAAGCCATTGAGGAAAAGGCTCTTGGTCCTTCTCCTTGGATAGATTGGCCACCTTTCCTCCCCAAGCAGATCATGTCTTGGTAGGCTTATTCTCATCCGTGGCGGACGGGCGGGCTCTGTGGGTAGAGCACCTCCACATCTGACGCCCGTACAGGGACCTGAGGATTTGGGACCTGCTTCGACCAGAGGCTACGAGCCATCGTCACATAGAGCACACCTATGGGTGGGACGGAAATTCCCCCCAGGGACGGGGCAACTCTCGGTAAGGCCCCCAGGTGTGTTACAGATAAGAGGAAAGGTTACTGTCAGGCTGCCCCTTGAGCGGTTTTCTTCTCATTTCTTTCCCTTGCACCCTCTCCCATGAAAGGAGTCTCACTTTCTCTCTCCCAAACATTTGCCACAAAGGCGCTCCCCACTAGAGGGAGTGGCCAAATTAACGGGGCGTCTCCCTTAGGGGCGCCCTCCCATAGAGAGGATGGCCAAGGTACTTTCCACTTGGAGACTCCACTCGGAGACCCCACTCTCCACTCGGAGAGTCGCTCCGTCCCTAATTCCCCACAGAAAATTGCCTGTTTCTGTGTATGTTCATTTCCTGTGTTTCAACGAGTGATCCGCGGTGTTGCTTGATCACTGCGGGCCGGTGATCGCATTTCACTTAATTAGCTAAGAAGAGTCCTAGAAAGTTTTATTGAGCTAGAAATATTACTCTGGTGTTCAAATGTCTGGAATGTATTTTGGCAATATCTTCCCCCTCTTGCCTCAAAAGCATCAATAATGTGTCTGTGCTTTGACCTGGAATTTCTAGGAATTTATTCTAAGGAAACAATTAAATAATTATGCCAAAATATATGTAAGGGTATTGATTGCAGCATTACTTACAATGGAGACAAATAGAAACTAACCAAATGCCCCCATAGAGAAAGGGGATTGTTTAAATGTTAGATAGGACCACTGTGCAATGGAGTGCTGATGCGAATGAAAAAGAAGCTACTTGGCAGGCCTGACAAGCTCAGTGACCAAAAGTAACCACAAAGGATGGTCTGATCATAAATTCCTAACTGGTCAGGTCAAGGTGGGTAGTCACATCCCAGGCCTATAGCTTCCTTGGCAAAGGTCAGTCTTTACCTTTAGCAAGCCCTGTCCATTGTTCTTATGAATGTAGGATAACATACCTCTGAAATGCCAGAGTAATTTTTCCCAGACCATCCTCAGATGAACACATGCCCCAAACTCCCCATCATTGCCTTGTTGCCTGCATACCATCTCTACTTGCTGTGGCTGTTAAATGTTAATAACCCAGTACCCACCAAGTAAAACTATGTCTATTTTCCTTTTTAGCCAGTCCTAGGGAATTCCCCACTTTGCTTTCTCCCACCTCCTAATCTACCACAATGAATTTTATGCACCTTCTTTACATTTTCTCCTTTGATTCCCAATGTCTAAAATAAACTGCAAAACCACCATTCTCTGGGCCATGTTCTCAATCTGTTGACATCTCGCATGTGTTTGAAAATTGGCTCGAATAAATTCTTATATGTTTTTTTTATAGTTTGGGTGTTCTTTGTCAACATAAATAAATAACTTTTAATTGATTTAGGGTTTAAAACTGTGTTTCTCAAAACCCTGGGTTTCATCTGACATGCTTTAGGGCTTTCCAAATTTTTTATCTGAATTTCATAGATTGATATACTGTTGTCTCCAATCATCCTTGTGTACAAAAAAAAAGGTGCTGTAATAAGTTATAAATTTCTAGCTGAACAGGTTATGACCTGTCCATAGTGGGCAGTCACATATCAGTCATATAACTTTTCAGCAAAATGTTTGTTTTTGCCTTAAGCAAGCCCTGTCCATTGTTTCTGTGTACCTAGGCTAACATATATGTTAGATACCTCTTTCCACATCCATCCTTATAATGCATGAAACATCCTTTCAGAGCCCTTCTTCTAAGACATAACCACCCTCTAGAGAACATAGTCTTGACTATCCTGTAATATGATCCCTGCATTGCTTTCTCCCACCTTCATGTAATCTTCCTTGTGTGTCTTTCTCAATTTCAAATTCATAAGATAAACTGAAGAATTGTTATTCTCCAGACAACATTTGAAATCTTGCTCCCTGGCCTGTGTTAACAGTTTGGCTCAAAAAATGCTGAAGAAAATTCTCTATAGATGTGTTTCTTATGAAAACAACCATGATTGAACGCTTTCATGGATTAAGATAAGTAAGTGTTCTACATTTGAATAGTAGCTCATCTGTTTGGGTTAACAGATGTCTTTTTATTTGTTTTTTGAAACAAGGATGCTTTGTAGACTAAGCCTATTTTCAACACCAACTCTCTGGTTATGGTGTGGTAATGAGAGTTCCCATTTGGGTTTCCTGGCTGGCCAAACTTGCCTTCCTGTCTCCGATATATTTCTTCTACTAAACACATCCAGATTTTCCATGTTAAACTAGCCTGTAATCTGCGGACTTCCTGAGAAGATTCCTCTCTGTCATATTATATTCAGCTTTATGTATCAACAACTGGGAAAAAACTTCTTCCTTGAAATTACTAGTCTTCTTTAACACTACTGAAAAGTTAAGTGGGTAACTGACTCGTGTGGACAACAAAAATAATTTTTTTGCAATGAAAAACTCTAGAAAATGTAACTGCATCTAGTGTAAGGGATGTTAAAGAACAGAATTTCACTGAGTAAATTTGAAGATCTAATTGGCTTTGTGAAGTGATTCAAGAATTGGGCAGCATCCCATCCAGCAACTAGAAGGGCAATCTGATGAGCTGCACAAAAATGAATGGATTATTTTAGGCTAGGCCAGGACCCCTTCCCTTGGGGGAAGGCATGGTCTTCTTATCAGGAAGATTCCCTCCCTAGTGCGGACAGCAAGTTCCAGACTGATGGGTTTAAAATTTCACTCCAGAGAGAGGCTGTAACTGCAATTATGTTAGTAAGTTTTGATTTGGTGACGTACGTTTGCAAAGGTGACTTCATTTTGACCCATCTCATTGTTTTTTTTTAAAGGGAAGAGGCAGTTGCTCTAACAGCTGACTGTGAATTTGTTTGAGCTGTTCACTAGCTGCAGGACATTGGCAAGTTGTTTGGTCTTTCTGAGCATTTGATTTCTTGTCTATAAAATGGAAATTATGATCTTTCAAGTTATTTCGAGGACTATAGGAGATACACTGAAGCACTCAACAAAAGTTGACATAAAAGGAGTAAGACTAATTTAGGTAGGGTGTCAGGGGAGTTTCCATCAATTTAATTTTTCTCTGTACTCATCACCACAAATACTGGAGGTAATTTCAAACACTTCAGGTAACAGAGATTAGAAATGTATTAGACCCTTAACTTTAAACTGTTTTCTGTATTTTTATGCTCAGAAATTCTCTAACTTACATTTATTTAGAATTTTGCAACTTGCATCAAAGATAATATTATACCCTTTGCTGTGTGAATCTTGCAAAGTTTTCTAGCCAAAAACAATAAATTTCACTCTGGCAAGATCAAAGACTATTCAAATAATGTGAGTGTAAAATATTGCACAATTTTTCAACTTATGGTCCATTTATACATAGACTCATTGCATTGCTTCTTGGCCTTTTGGCTAAGGTCCAGTATAGTCCAAAGACTCATTGCCATAGGAGAAGCATCTCAATTGTTTTCTGGCAGTGGCAGTAGTTTATGGAATTCTATTTCCATTGTCTTTTCCCCTCCCCTTTCCTCCCTTTCCCCTCCTTTTCATTTCTCCCTCCTCTCCCACCTCTCTTTCCCTCAAGTTTTCCTTGACCATCCCTGTCTGAGTTGGGTGCCCCTTCAATAGGCTTGCATAATCTTTGAATTCCAAAGGCAATCTGCAGTGCAGTGTTCTGTCATTATACATGGGTCTTCTCCACAGATTATGAATTTGCAATGGGCAAAGACTTTGTTCCTGGCAAACACACACCCCCTGGCTCCCAATACCCACAGCTGTGGCATTGGCCCTGGGGTCCTGCACTAATTCCATCATGCCTTTCTGCCCATTCATGTCAACCCTTTCATCTCCTGTCTTTGAACTCTGATCTCCACATGGCCTTGTATATCCTTTTTCTGACCCCACGTCTCACCTTTCTCCAACATCTGACACTATTCCACAGTGACTTCACCACATCCTGTCCTTACCCTACTTTTTGGAATATTCTCTTCAACTTACTACAGTGAAGACCTAGTTCTCCTAAGGACACTAGTTCCTTTGTGGTGTCCATTTTCTCTCCTTCACTGCATACAGTGGGCGTGCAAAGCAGAGTGGGTACTGTAGACTAAGTGTGTGTGTGCCTCAAAATCCTATGTTGAAACCTAATCCCCCATATGATGGTATTAGAAGATGGGGTCTTTTGGAGGTGACTGAGTTATGAGGGTGGGGCCCTTAGGAACAAAATTAGTGCCCTTATAAAAAAAGTCTCAGAGATCTTTTACCCCTTCTGCCTGGAGAGGACACAGGAGAAAATGGCCATCTGTGAATGAGAAATCTAGCTTTCACGAGACATTGAATCTGCTGGCACTTTGATCTTGGCCTCCAGAACTGTGGGAAATAAGTTTTTGTTGTTTAAAAGTCACCCAATCTATGGTTATTTTTGTTACAGGAGCCTGAACAGACTAAGGGACATCCTCATTACTGTTTCCAGACCGTATTTCCTCCCCCTCATCATCTCTCCTCACTAACTTGACTCTCCAGTCATCGGACTATGCCCACCTCGTTGTCTTCTGCTGCCTCTTTTTTCAAACACATGTCCTCATTCCTTAAGATTTTAGCTTCAGATACCTCTCTCCCTCACTTTTTGATGATTGTTTTATCCTCATAGGTTATTTTTTCAATATCTGATCTTGGTTTTCTTTGAATTTCCCTTCTCCAATGACCTTTCCCTTATGTTGCCTCATGTCACTCACTCCCATGGTCAGTCCTTAAACTTGGTCACTACTAATAACTGTAACCTGTCCCTAATCTCAGTGTCAAGTGCTAGCTGTTATTGTTAGTATTATTATTTTTACAGAATTAGATTACACAGACAAATGGGTTACATTCTCCTAGCCCCTTTTCATTTCTTCTGGGGCCCTGTGTGAATGAATTTGGTTATAGGATACTTGGGAAGAGACACAACAGGAGCTGAACAATGAAGGAATTAAAGGCTTTCGATTAAACCGGGAAGGAAGATATAAAGCTTGTGGGACAGGGGGAGGTAGAACAACACTCTATTCTAGAGGAAAAGGATAGCCATCTACATGTTAGAAAGTGGGACATTGTTAAGAACAGTAGACAGATTATAAACTAGAGGTTTATAGCAAGAGAGGAATAGATTAAAGGCAGCCCCAGGAACCCAGGAAGAAGAAAATGTTCCAGAGCACACAGTAGGGGCTGAATAAATATTTGTTGAATAACGAATATGCCTACAGGCTTAGGGTTTATTGTTTTCAGGACCTGTTTGGGACTGAGAAGTGCAAGAGTGTCACATTTTAGGCAGCTATGGGGGTGGGGAAGGGCAAGGCTTCTGCTGGCACATTTCTTGCGCAAATTAGAAGCTGCCCCAGGACTGGGCAGATGGATTAGAAAAGCGTTTCCACTTTTTCAGGCTCTAAGCCGCTTTGTGTCAACACCGTGTAGTCTGGATTTGATCACTTCCGTCTTTGGGCCTAGGCTGGAGGCTGGTGGGTAAGATAATAATGAGGTGAGGAAGGGTCTAAAGCTCATTCTCAACCCCCTCCTCTCCAGGAGTCATTATACTGCTTGGACCCGGGCTACTGCAATCTCACAAGGCATAAATACTTTCTGTTTCTCTGCTGTGACTTTTTTTTGCTGTAACAGCTGAGGCCAAGGTCTAGTTTGAAATGAAAAGTGGGACTAAAAAAAAAGGAGAAAAAAGAAAAACCAAATTGATTTACAATGAGACCTTTTTACTTTCTGCGTAAGATATCACTATAGACACCTCATTTTTAATCCTTACAACAATCTTCCCAGACAAATACTAATTACCATATTCTTACTGAGGTCCATAGAGAGCCTGCAACTTATGCCAGGCGTAGAGCAAGGAGTCCATTGTGCCACATGTTTGCTGTATTTTCTTCTGGTAAACTGCACTCCTAGATGTAAACTCACTGAAGTTAGGCATTGCTTTATCTTTTTGCCTTTGTATCTTTCCCAGGGTTTAGCATCATCCCTGACACTAAGACAATGCTAATAAATAAAGCTCTGTGGGGTGGCATTAAATGTGAATGGGAAAGGGCTGCTGACTACCAGCTTTCCCCCTCTCCCTGCCATCATTTTCATCCTGGGCATCCTTCATCGAAAGGCTGTCTTCATGATTTGCCCCTTCCACCTTTCCCTCCTAAAGAAATGCTTCTCGTTATAGGTATCTGCTTGGTCCAATGAGCTGTGGTCATTTGAACCCAAGGGAGATCTGCAAACACTCTTCCCAGGGGGTCCCATAGTTACTGGGGGCTAACCATTCCCTGATTATCTCTGTTTGCTCTTATCTGGCTCTTGTATCTAGCTAGAGGTGTGTCCAAGGATTCTTTAGAAAGGTAATTTTCAGCCCCTTTTCATCAGGTTAGTAAATGGCAAGGCTGGGATTGGAAGCCTTTTAGTTTTGGATTTGAATAGAGACTGTTGACAAGCTGGGTCAGTTTCTTAGCCTGTAGAATAAAAAAAGATCTAATTTTTGATTACCTACAAGATTCTACAAGCTTTTCTCCTCTGTACATTGGGGTAAATAATAGCACCTACTTGGTTCATAAGTATTGTCTTGAAGATGACATGCAAGTGTGTATGCAATGTCCTTTGGGTGAAGGAGAATTATTGTAAGTGCTCAGTAATGTTGTTCACTGTGATTGCCTTCAGTAATCTTGTCTGCCAAGAAATACAATCATTCACAAAAATGCAATGCTACTCTTGCCATTTTCATCTCAAGTGGCACTGTTCTGAAGCATGTTTGTAAACATGTCACAAATACTCTTTTTAAGAAAAATTAAAATAACTTTTTGATTTTGATTTAAATTAAATTGATTTCAGATTTACAGAAAAGTTTCAAGATAGTGCAGGGAGTTCCCCTATACCCCTTACCTGCATCTCACATTGATATAGTACATTCATCACCACTAAGTAGGCAACATTGGCACCTTTCTATTAACTGAACCGCAGACTTTTGTGATATGTCACTAATGTCTTTTTTCTGTTTCAGGATCCAGTACAAGATACCCCATTGCATTTGGCAAATTCTCCCTTCTGCAGTGAGCAGTCTCTTCTTGTATTAGTTTTTTTCTCTCTGTCTGCTCAAAGAAGTGCCATAGGGAAATACTTTGTTGCTCTAATGTTGGCATTTGCCGCTTGCTGCCTTCACGTTTCTGACCAGCTGCTTTCTTATACTCTGACAGGTCCATGGAACTGGTCCATAACAGTGTTCACAGTTATGTGACCTAATTTAAATCCTCCAGGGATCCTCAGTTTTCTTATCTGTACAATGGGGGTAATGATAATTCCTACAGGGCTCAGCCCATAGTGATTCCTGCTCAAAAAGGTTAATTATAGCTTTTTTATATCATGTATTTTCCTTTTCAGAGCATAAACCACCCTAGCTCCTGACTCCATCCATACATTTTCAGTCCTGTAATGTTATGTCAAATGCTACTCAGTTTATTAGATGAGTTTGCTGACTCAGAGGCTGCTTACTTGGCAGAGAAGTTTAAACGCTTCTTTTTAAGTGCTTTGCTATTTTCCTTCATAGAAAAAACCTGAGAAGTACATAGTACAATGAAAGAGAATCTGAAATACCAGATTCCAGTTCTCTTCCAAATCTTCTCCCGCCCTTTATTTTGGTCTTTCTTATTCCTAGCACTCCCACCATACTGCCTACATATAGAGGAAGGCTCACCCATCCTTCTGCTGTGAGCAGGGAGGAAACAAAACTGGCGGTGATGGTCTAGGGTAAATGAGTTTTGAGTATTTGAATTATTTTCAGTGGGATGTGCTTGGGTCAGATGACCTAACCAGGAAATTTCACGTAATCTGCCATTTCCCCTCAGAATTGCTTAGAAACCTAAGGAGGGCTCTGACTCTGAATGGCAGGACAGTAATAAATTAGGCAGGATTGGGTCCAGCCACCTCCTTTAAGTTAATTAAGAGCATAACCCATATGGGATTTGTCTACAATAGTGACTCACATTTTCCCTCTTCTGATTTTTTAAAAGGTTTTATTTATTCATTTTTAGAGAGAAGGGAAGGGAGGGAGAAAGAGAGAAACATCAATGTGTGGTTGCCTCTCATGCGTTCCCCACTGGGGACCTGGCCTGCAACCCAGCCGTGTGCCCTGACTGGGAATCGAAATGGTGACCCTTTGGTTCACAAGCCCACGCTCAATCCACTGAGCTATACCAGTCAGGGCCCTCATCTCATTTTCATTTCTCTTTATCTGGGCTCTTTACACTGGTTTAATTTAGCATAGGCTGTCCCAGCTGTCTTTATGCCACCCCTCTTCTCTCTGTTCAGGCTGCCAATCCTCCATCTCCTATAGCCCACTGACAGGTCCTTTTTAAGGCTCACACTTTCAACATTTTCTTTTGAGAATTGCCTGATTGGAGGCTAATGAATTTTGACTGGGGCTGTTTTAGCTATGCCTCAGCGGTGCACCCTCCAGCATTTCGTCCTTTTCCATGATTGCCTTCCTGTAGTCCCTCCCCCTTCTCAGACCTGACTGACCTCTTTGATCAGTTTCCTGTCATCTGACCTATTAATATTGTGTTACATTTTCATTCTTTTCCCACCAGTGATCTTTAGAAGCCACTTTCTTCTTCTTCTTTTTTTTTTAAATCCTCACTCGAGGATATGTTTATTGACTTAAGAGAGAGAAACATTGATGTGAGAGAGAAACATTGATTGGTTGCCTCCTGTACCCCTTGACCGGGGTTCAGACCACAAGCTAGGTATGTGCCCAGACTAGGAATTGACCCGAACCATGACCTTTTGGTGCACAGGGGATGCTCCAACTGAGCCAACCAGGCCTACAAACCATTTTCATCACGCTACTCTCTTGCTCAGAAACTGCACTGCTTATAGGAAGAGCCAAATGTTTCTACCTTAAATTCCTCCATCAAATTACAACCCGCTTTAAACCTCATCTACGTCTTACCAGCTCTTACCTTCACTTCACAGTCTGTGCTCTTCACTTCCTTCAGAGCATGACTATTTTATCCTGCCTCATTTCTTTTGGTATTTTAAAATTACAGCCTGCTTTATGTCTTTGCTTTACTGTTTGATGTTTCTAATTCCAGCTCCTGGAAAGCAGTCTTTTTTGTGTGTAGTCCCCCACCCCATGCTTATGGCAATTCTAGACACCTGGAGGTGTTCATTAACTACGGAAGGAATGAGTCAATGAACTGCTTTGTCATGGTTATGCTTCTAGTGTGGTGAGACAGACGGTTAAGACAGATCAGTAAAATACATAGTTGGTGAGACAGTGATAACCACTGGAAAAAGAATTAAGTAGAAGAGAAAGGTGGGTTGTAAATGTAAATAAGATAGTCAGGAAAGACTTCCAGGGAAGTAACTGTTTGGCAAAGACATCACAGTAGTGAATCTGAATTTTGTAAGACAGTTTTAATCTTAAAAAAAAAAAAAAATCTATTCCAGGCCATAGCACAGTACCGTGTACAAGTTTGGTGAGAACATTTGGAACGGCATATATCATGGTGCCACCAAAGACAGAACACAATTCAAACAAAGTTGCTTTCTGCAAGTTATGTTGTCCTAGAGGGGAGCAAAGCCACCCCATTAAATTCATACCTCAAACTGCACACCATCAGATAGAAAGAATGAGCTTCATGATACAGGACTTCTTTAGAATAGATATGTTATAGAATGTAGGAAAACAGTAAAGATAATGCTTAAGTGAATATTAAATGGAATGCAATACTGAAAATTAGATCTTTCCCTTGAGCCTTTGAGAAGAACCACAGCAGCTGGGCAAACTTGCTCCAGTGGGGTTCAGCCCAGGGTTTGCCCAAGCAAGCTGAGAGGGAGGGAGGTTATCTCGAGTCTGAGGGGATTATGGGCCAAGGCCCATGGATGAGGACAAGTCACCCATCAAAGAGGGAAAGTCACCCGGCAGACAGGGAAGTTGCTGCCTACCTGGTGCCAGGAAGCTCTCAGATGTCAGCTTCCCAAGAATCACTTCAGCTTGGAAAGTTCATTGAATCACTTCAATTCCTTGACATTGAATGACACCAGGAGCCTTTAAAAATTTATTTTTTTCATCTATTAATTTTGCAGCTAGAAATCTAACCAAAGGAATCTTCAGAGACACAGATGTAGGATTATGTACTTGATATTCAGGTCAGCATTATTCCAGAAAATAGTATTTGAGCATTCATTAAAAATGCTTTACAATGGCATAGGAAAATACACTTACTATATTGAGCAAATTTTAAAAAGCTAAATACTATGCTGTATATAACTATCATTCTAAATGTGTAAAAATAAAATTACATTCATTTATTCACAGAACATTTATTAACACATAGATGTTTCAGACACTGTGGTAGGTGCTGAATAAAATAATTTTTATATATATGTGTATGTGTTCATAGAAGACTAGAAGGAAGTATTAAAAAATATTAACAAAAGTCCTAAGTGATTGATTGTAATTTTAACTTTACTCTTTGTATTTCCTCTAATTTCTGTGTTTTCTGCAGGGTGTATATATTTCTTTTTTTAACTTTTAGTTTTTATTTTTTTGTTTTGTTTTGTTTCTTTATTGTATATATTTCTTTTAGATTGAAAAAAATAACATGATTATACATACTGGGACACAGTTACACTTCGGTGTTCCCAAGGTGTAAAAGCCACTTTAGGATAGGTTGCATTTTTCTGCAGGCAGCTCACTGAAGATCTGCAGAACACTCCCCTCTCCTTCAGTGTCTGTATGTTTGCCTTTCTGAAAGCACAAGCACAGACCAGCAGAGCAAGTTGGCGGTGTTGAGACGCAGCCCTGGCGCCGCAGAATGCGTTTGAATCCGGGATCGGCACACTTGCCGCGGACAAACGGTCGCTTGGGCTGCCTCACGTGTTCAGAGGACAGTCTGCGCGCAGTCGAGTCACAGGAGGACACGGAATCTGATACCCCCGGATGGAAACAAAGCAAAGCGTGAAAAAAAAAAAAGATGCTTTTGTGCCAAACAAAGTTTCTAGGCAGCAACTCATTTAACCACTTCAATGTCCCTAATCATAGAGCTTTGCTGACCTTTAAAACCTGTCTGATAAGCTCATCAGATTTCCGCCCTGAAAGAGCTGACATATGCAGATGAGGCGGATCGACTTTTGGCTCCTGTCTCACTTTCCAGTCTCATCGCTGTCACTGCTCCCTGTGTTCCTGTCCTAACAAAAAACTGTCTTGGTGTCCCTTGACTTTTGTGTCCCCATGCCACCCCCCCACCCAACCTTCCTGGAACGTCTTTTCTGGAACTGGCAGTCTCTTCAAGATGCATTCACGTTGCACTACCTTTGGGACCTTTTTCTTGCACCCCCATCTCCCCAGCACCCCCAGTTAAGCACGGAGCACCACATGTATACCTCCAGGAGACAGTCCTCGTTTCTTTAGAAATCTGTGTGTGAGATCCCCGAGGACAAGGATATCCATCCACCTTTGGTCCCAGTGCCTAGCTGGTGTCTGGCATGCAATGGGACTCAGTAAATGTATGTTTGAGTCAAGGAATTTTCAGTGAAGGATACACATGGCTTCATCGGAGCCCAAAATGAAAGCTGAGATCCATTTATAGGTTAGACCATCCATCCATGAAGCCCATCCATTCACCTTTCCACCCATTCTCATCTAACAACTCCTCCAGATGACTACTATTAGCCAGTGCTGAGACAGAGTGGGAGGTTATGACTAAAGAGAAGGTACTGAACAGATACTGGTGACTTTATTTTTCTCCATTGTACTTATGACATGGAACTTAATTTTATGTATTTTTGTTTATTATCTACCTCTGATAAAAGCTCTAGGAGAGAAGAGGCTTTCTCTCCTTTGCCACTGTGTAAAACAGTGCCTGGCACTTTGCAGGTGCTTGATTAAAATTTGTTAACCAAATCAACCAGAACAGTACGTGGTACCATTGAAAATGGCTAAGGATGTGAATTTCCTGTATGTTTAAAAAGAGGCATTAACAACACGCCCCTTTAGGCATCTTTCAAATAATAAACAATTAAATACAAAAACCCAGTGTAAAGTGATGTGTGGTAATGACATATGCCTCATTCCAACTTCAGTTAGAATGCCTGAGGGGTTCACTCAAAATGACACCAAAGGTTTCCATGACGAACACTTTGAAACTGGAAAAAACACCAGAGTTTGGGCTACCTGTCACTACCAAACCTAATAAGCAATGACAGCGATTGAATCTTCATGGGTGCTTTATTCAGATGTCCAGAGGCCTGAAAAGATGGCGGGTTCATACCCTAACAGACCATCTTAAATTCCATTTTACAGTGGCCCTTTTTATAAGGAGAATGAAGTGCAGGTAAGGGGTTTGGAATTCAGGGAAAAGTTAATTGGATTAAAAACACAACTCCAGCATTCTTGCCCTGGGCGGGGGTCTTTAGCTGGGCGGTGATCATCTCACCCTGGAGCACACTGGCTCAGATTCCATCTTGAATTGCTTGCATTCCTCCTGAGGCACAAAGGCAGAGCTGCTTATGGTCTCCTGGGGTCAGGGTGGGTCATACCTTCAGTTCCTGGAACAAGAGCTTTTGCTTGCATTGATTACTAAACTTATCACTTAAACTAAAATTTTCCAGCTCTTAAGTTCCAGATCAACTTGATGAGCGCTTTGCAGTTTTAGAGTAATTGTGTGATTCTCCTGGCCATTTCAGGAAAAGGCTTTGCTGGAACCTGACCACATGACAGAAACAAAGGCACAAAATAGAAGGTACTAAGTCAACAAAGAATAGCTGTGATAACAGTCTTTCCTATAAACTGCACGGGAAAGCAGCATTCTACACAGAGGTGTCTGTCTTGTATTGCAATTCTGTTTAGTTGACAAAATCAAAACAACAACAACAACAACAAAAGCAAGTGATCC
This sequence comes from Tonatia bakeri, assembly GCA_004024845.1. Classification (NCBI taxonomy): domain Eukaryota; kingdom Metazoa; phylum Chordata; class Mammalia; order Chiroptera; family Phyllostomidae; genus Tonatia; species Tonatia bakeri. The sequence continues at coordinate 28,033 of PVIA01000949.1, read as the reverse complement.
TTCTAGTACTGCCAAATGTCTCCTCTCCTGGCACCCCTTCCCTAATGAGGGGGGCTGGGTAGCTGGGTCAAAGTTAGACTTTGGCGTATTGGGAGCTTGGGTTATTGGTGGTAAGGAGCAGATCTCCCCTGGGACTGTGCTCCAAGGTGGGGAGACAGAGACGTCCTGTCCCTGAGGGAAAACAAACCTTCCCAAGACAGCTGGAGAATCCGGGCCAGGCTGGGATCCATGGAAACCAGACCAGGGGAAGACAGAGAGAAAAAAGAAGTATGAATCAGAGGCCTGGGGCTGCTGTAACAAGATAGCATTCCCTGGGTGGCTTGAACAATAGAAGTTTATTGTCTCAGAGTTCTAGAGGCTAAAAGTCTGAAATCCAGGTGCCCACAAGGTTGGTTCCTTTTGAGGTCTGTGAGGGTGAATCAGTTCCTTGTCCCTTCTCTAGCTTCTGGTACCTTCGTTGTTCCTCGGCTTGCAGATGACATCTGCCCTGTGTCTTCACATTATCTTCCCTCTGTGTCCAAATTTCCTGTTTTTATAAGAACACCCATCATAATAGATTAGGCTCAACCTAATGACCTCATTTTAACTTGATCACCTGCAAGGATCCTATTTCCCAATAAAGTCACATTAACAGGATTTGGATATCTTTAACTTGATCGTCTGCAAGGATCCTATTTCCAAATAAAGTCACATTCACAGGATTTGAATATCTTTGGGGAGAAGGGTGAAATCCAACCCTTTAGGGAGGTGAGAGAGAGAGAGAAAGAGAAAGGGGGCAGTGGAAGGTAGGTGGCCTGGAGAACTCAAGCATAGCTGGAACATTGCTTAGTGTGGTGCACAGGGGGCTAGGCAGCCTCAGCCAGCATTGGAGGAGGGCAGGGGAGCTGCTCAGCTTGGACACATACCAACCATGAAACAAACAAACAAAAAATAACTCCCTTTAAGTGGCTGGAGCATCTTAGAAAGATACACAACACATAGACATAATATTGTTTTATTTCTGGAAAAAAAAAAAGGATTTCAGTTCTGGGACAAGTCATCAGAGGTAAAATGGTGGCTTGCAAAGTGGGTCAAAAGCCACTTGTCCAGTACTAGCTGTGTGACCTTGTTTAACCTCTGGGGGCCTCAGTTTCCTCATCTGTAGAGGCCTGTGAGCTTGAGCTCCCAGGGTGTTCGTGAAGACTATGTGAGATTAAAGATGAAAAGCACTTGGTCTCAGAACTCGCTCAGTAAAAGTCAGTTCTCCAGTCTCCCTTTCTCTAGAGAGAGCTTCTGTTTAAGAAAAATAGTCTCTTGTTTCCAGTATAATGTTAGAATACAAAATCCGTTTAGAAAGATATGGTAGCAGACACCTAAATCCCTTACAATTGGTTAGATTCTCCTACCTGATTCAGGACGTTAGAGAAAATGATGAGAGGAAAGTGTGGCCAGACCCCTCCTACAGGACTCCACTTACTGGGGTGGGAGGCCAGGAGGGTGGGGTTACAGGGACCCTCCTGGTGAGTTACAATTTTCTGATGGAGTCTTTGAATAATCCAACATGCAGTAGAAAATCTGCCAGATTCATAGACCATAGTAACCAGTAAATTGAAAAAAAAAAGTAATTAGAACAATAACATATTTAATAAAAAAGTTTATAATCATAAAGAATATGATACCTATGAGACAAATATTTTCATATACTTCATCACATATAATGTAGATTCTTTTCTTTAGTTTTGGGCCTCAAAACTAAGGTTACCTTTCAGATGGGTCAGCTGCCTCAACGTCTACTTTGTCTTTTTTGCATAAACTCTTCACAAAACATTAGCCACGTTTTCCAGTTTTGAGTGTAGCATTCCCCGCTCCTTCAAACTTTTAGAGTTTATTAGCTCACACCTAATCAGACAATGTTTTTTAATGATTTCTTTTATCAGCCTTTCCCAATACATTCAACTTAATTTTTGTAAAAATGGCATCTCTTGTTTTGCATTCTTAGTTCATTGACTTATACAATATTGAATTAAACTGCAGCATTCCAATAAAAATCCCAATGGACATAAATGGGAGTGGGAACACAGTCAACGGGGTCTCGGAAAGCCTAAGCTCAGCTGGTGGGAGCAGAGGCGTTCACACACACAAATGCAGACCCTTCCAGCTGTACTCCTTTAGCGTGTTTCAGAGAGGAAACGGAGACCTACATTAATCCGTGAGTCAGTTAAGCGAAGATGTGTTGAAGTGTTTTCACTGCATGAGATGAGAATGAAAACCATAATGGTTCAGCTATTGACAGGTTTTTCTCTATGTCTCTGGTAAGGTTTTGTTGTAAGTTAGGAGTACCATCACCGTCACTCTGACAACAAGATCAGAGTTATCTGAATAATTACATATCAACTCTTTAGGAGTCTGTCATTATGTATATGATTGGGTTTCACTTTTATATCTAAGCATCTTCATTTATTCATAATCCAACTGGTTTGTCCAATACTCTAACAAACAATTATGAGCAGCACTATTGCTGTATGTTCGGATACAGCAGTAAATAAGGTGGTCCTTTGCTCTTAGGCACCTTACAGCGCAGTGGGGGAGTCAGGTCAGTAGATGGGCAATTAGGAAGTAGCTGGTTAACATGCGGTGTAAACCAAGGAGCAATGTCGTGCACTCCATACTGCCAGTCTCTGCCTCAGTGGAAGTCAGAGGGTTCAGTGATTACCACTCATCTGTGGAGCACTTTCAAAAAACCAAACTCTGTTTTAGACACTGGAGTCATACAGATGAATAATTCGCAGTCCTATGGTCAAGAAATCCATATAGGTAATTATAGTATCCCATAGTAAGTGTGCTCATTTGGCTAGGCGCTGGGTCTTCAGCGAGCAGCAGGGAGAGACAGTGGAGAAAAAGAAGCTTCCTGCAGGAGGTGAAGCTCCTCTAAGCTAGAAGCACCCTGAGGTCAAGGCCTGACTTGGCTTATGCTCTGTGGTCCCCAAGTCCCTGGAAAAATGCCTTGCACGCCTTGTGTACTCAATCAGCATTCAAATGAATGAATGAAATGCAGGTGATTGGGAATTAACTAGGCGCCCAGCCCTGTCTTGGGTGCTGGGAATATGAGGACAAGTGAGACATCACCTTTGCCCTAATCTAGGAGACTATTAACAAAATAATAAGTAATAAACTAATAATAATAAAATAATTAAAGCCTTATTTATGACTGAATCCTGATAACATATCAGGCAATGTAAATTAGAAGACTTGCAAACTTGGGCATGCCTTTCCAATAAGTGGTCCACCCTGGGTCATTCACTGGCAATGGCAAACATTTGTCAAACACTGTTTCCCGAGCTTATTTCAGGGAGGAAGGAGACTGAGCAAGGCCAGCTCCAGCTCTGGCATTAAAAATGACATTATCCAGACTGGCTTAAATCGTGGCTGAGTCACGAAACCACCAATACTCAACCCCCAGATATGGCTAATCCAACAGGTAGCAGGCCATTGGTGTAGCAAGCAGTTTCATCTGAGGATCCCCCAAGTGCTTTTTCTAGTATCAATAAGCCTTTCAAACTTCCCTCTGCACCACCCCAGCCCCTAGCCACCAAGGAAGTGGCTAGTAACATTGAATTCAATCACAGCTTGAAGTTCCTGGCTGGTGTTTGACTTCAGGTGACCAGGAATTTCAGGCTAGTCCCTAGAAACACATGATTTTGAATGATATCTCTCAGTTTATTACAATTGCTAATATCTCTGCTCTAACTCCCCAAACTCTCAAATCCTGAACCAGCAAAGGCAGCTGAAGTCGGCCAAAGAGCCAGTGGGGCAGGGACACCAGGCAAGACAGGATGGCATCAGACAGGACAGGATTTATGTCAAATCCATGTGACCGAGTACCACATTAGCATGACAGAAAACTCCGCATTTATGTAGTTTTCTCCAATATTATGAAAAGACAAGCTGGGCTGGAAGGAGGTACAGGGTTTCACCTCTGTGTACATAGTGCGTTAGGAGCAGAAATGTTCCATTCCTTGAGTAGCCAGCAAGTCAGAGTGTGAGTCTGTCCCGGAAAGAGGATGGTGAGCCCCCTTGCTAAGATAGATGTCTTCACATTGTTGCCATTTCTTGAGAATGTGCCTGTGTTTTCTCCCAAGGCAACAACCTTTCCTGAGTTTTCCTTGCCATATGTACTCTTGGAAACCTACCTGTGAGACTGAAGCAGAATTACACTCTCATGTACCACTCATGTCCCCACAGGCCTTGAACCCTGCCTAGCTGGAGGGTCAGATTCTGTGTCAGAAAGAGCATCAAAGGGAAGCCCCTTTGGGGTAGAGAGCAGGAGTGTGACTGGAGGTTGGGGACCTCCAAGAAATGAACAGTGCAGCTGACAGGCTTCTCTTCTGTCCATTGTTAACCAAGAATCAGTAGGCTCCCAGCCCCTATTTCTACTTCTAGAGAAAGAAGAAGGAAGTAGTGGGTAGAAAACTTCCTTTCTGCCAGTCTCCGCCTTGAGTTATTGCCTTTTATTGTCTACCTTTATTAGAAGTATAATTGACTAACAAAGTTGTAAGATATTTAAAGTGTTAACTGTAGTGATTTGTTGTATTTGTACATTGTGAAAAGATTCCTCCCATCTAGTTAATCAACATAGTCAACACCTCATATATGTCTCTTTTTTGAGTTATTGCCTTTTGTACTTCCCCCCACCAGACACCAAGTCTAATTATGAATTTTTGGTGAGCGTGAACCTCTTAAAGATCAAAGGATTTGGCTCTCGTGAGTGTTTTAAGAAGTACCCCCCAAACCTATGAGATAGAGCACTTCGGCTGTAGGTCTGCCTTGGACACTGGACAGCCTCCTGCAACCTTGGGCGAGTTGACTTTATGACCTAGGTTTTGGCTTCCTCATCTGCAAGGTGAGGGTGTTGGACCCATATCAAACCACCAAGTGGAGGTCTCTGGGCCGCCTACTGCTTGAAAACATATATTTTGTGTGTATAGTGTTGTTATTGTTGTTTTTGTTGTATATCACAACATTTTAATTACTGTACATCATTTTGGACATCACAATTGACTCAATAACAATAAAACAAACAACCTGATTTTAAAAAATGAGCAAGGGACTCGAATAGGCATTTCTCAAAAGAAGACATACAAATGGCTAATGAACATATGAAAAAATGCTTAACAGCACACTAATCATTGGAGAAAATGCAAATAGAAATCACAATGACATATCACCTCACCTCAACAGAAAATAAGAAGTGCTGGCAAGGATGTAAGGAAATTTGAATGCTTGTGCACTATTGGTGGAAGTTTAAAATGGTTCAGTTGTTATGGAAAACAGTATGGTAGCTTCTCAATAATTTAAAATAGAATTACTGTATGATCTAGTAATTCCACTTATGGGTATATACCTGAAAGAATTACAAGCAGGGTTTTGAAGAGCTTTTTTATACCCATGTTCATTGTGACATTATTCATACTAGCCAAGAGGTAGAAGAAACCCAAGTGTCCAGCAATTGATAAATGGACAGAAATGTCACATATATGCATATGGAATATTATTCAGCCATAAAAAGGAAGGAAATTCTGACACCTGCTACAACGTGGATGAAACTGGTTGACATCATACTAAATAAAATAAGTCAGTCTCAAAATGCAAATAGTGTGTAATTGCACATGTAGAGATACCTACAGTAGTCAAATGCATAGAGACAGAAAGTAGAAGTGTTGTTACCGAGGACCAGGGGAAATGGGGAGTGGCGAGTTATTGTTTGCAGGGTATTGAGGTCTTAGTTTTGCAAGATGAAATGAGTGTCGGAGATTGGTTGCACAACAGTGTGAATGAACTTAGCATTAGTGAACTGTGCACTTGAAAATGGTTATGACCGTAAATTTTATAGGTGTATTTTATCACAAGTTTTCCATTTTTATTTTATTTTTACGAATCCTCACCCAAAGGTATCTTTATTGATTTTAGAGAGAGAGGAAGGAGGGGGAGAGGGAGAGATAGAGAGAGAGAAACATTGCTTGGTTGCCTTCTGTATGCACCCGGACCAGGGATCAAACCTATAACTTAGGTATGTGCTTCTACTGAATTGAACCTGCAACCTTTTGGTGTGTGGGACAGCGCTCCACCCAACTGACAGATGGCATGTGAAAATATGAATAGTCACCTTTTTGTTTTGGGAAAACACCCAGAGGACCAGGCACATGGGCCTTAGAAGAGCTGGGCACTGCCTTTCTTTCCGGACGAGACTACTCGCTATTCTCTCTAGACTCTTTGCTGTCTTCTTTCCGTGAAATAACCTGTTCTGCCACTATAGACCCTTGAGTTTGCAACCCCTGGGTTAAACTTTGGGCCCTTTCCTGCATTAATATCTATAATTCTAGGATCTTAGTCATTACGAGCGCTCTGTAAGTAAACAAGGTGAGTGAAGATACAAGCAGAGTAATGTTCAGGTTACCTTTTGGTGTCTCCTCTCTCAGGTCCCTGGCAGGATTAACACCCATGTTCTAACGGGCAGTAAAAACAACTGGCTAGGAACACTGGTTTAGTTGCTGCCCGACCCTTGGATAACCCCAGTCCCTGGCTGGGGTTCATGTTCTGTACTGGAGCTGTTAGTATTACTAAGGTCATTTGGCTTGGTGATACTTTGATCCAGGAGAGACTGTTGTCACCGAGATAGATGAAATCTTTAAATATTACAAAATGGATGACCCTAATATCATAGGAAAATTAGGAGAGAAATGACCTGGACAAAAATGCTTACAGAGAAAGAAAATGATTGAAACTGATCTAAAGGAAATGACGAAAAAATAGATCCATTCTTTAAACGACCCTCAAAATTTGACATTAATGTGCTATGTGTGCAAGATGTGATATCATGATATACATGAGATATACATATTATATATACATATGATCTTGGGAAAGACTAACTTTATTATTGAAATCTAGCGTAAGGTATTTTAAGTCTTAGGGAGTGAGATCAACTTGAATAAGAGATCTGATGGCCCATTTAGTGAAGATTATCCCTGGTTTGGTCCCTCATTCATTCATTCATTCATTCACTCATTCAATCATCATTTATTCAACCAATATTTATTTAGCACCTACTAGTGCCATTTCCTGACTAATTAGTGAGACAGTTCAGATTGCTGCTCTCATGGAGTTTAGGTAGTACAGAAAGGCTGACAACTAAAGAATGTCTTGTTGACATCTGATCAATAGTTTTCTACAAAATGTTAAGTATCTTTTTCCACTCAGTATGTACTAGGCACTGTGGTAGTTGCTCTTTGGTCGGTTTAGTGGGCAATGCAGGCATTGAACAAGAATGATAATGAAAGGTTTTGAGGTTTTTATTAGTTCTGATGGCAAGGGATCTGGGAGGTTGCTACAGAAGTGGTGTTGATCTTGGAGGATGTCTCATCTCACCAGGCAGAGGATGGGAGGGGATTTCTTTCCAGGCAAAAGACAGGACATGGCCAGAGGCAGGAGTATGGAATGGCGAACATGTCTGTGGGGAGCAGGAGTTGATGTGGAGGTCGCTGAACTATATTTCTTCCAGTAATCCTGCATATTGTATTGAGATACAATTATAGAGAAGGCCATTCTAGGGCAGCCGTTCACAGTTACCACTATTTCCACAGTGCCTGGAGATATCTGCCTAAGAAGAGGATTCACTCTGAACAAAGTCGTCCTTTGTAAAGTTTGTTTAGAACTGGGGATGTGCAGGTGTGCTGTGCAGGATGGCAGAGTGGAGAGTTCTGTGCTATGCTTGCACCAGCTCACAGGCTGCATTGAATACACCTGAAATTAAGCCTTTGGACTATATTAGCGACTATGAGAAATAGTTCACAAATTTATGAAAAATCATATACTAATAGATATCTTACTATTTCCCCCCAAATATCTGATGACTTTCACCTAGAGGGACTGTTTATAAAAAGGTAGGGATCTTATATTTGTCAGGAAGTTAAATGCATTTATTTAAAAACGATGAAGGGTGCAGCCTCCCATTTTGGGCAGCTAATAGAAGAAAGTTTTGTGACCACTTCAGCTGAATAAAAGTTAAAATAGAAAAAAGAAAACAAGGAAACAAGAAACAGTTCTGCTAATCTCCATAGAAAATTAACTAAGAAATTAAATTGGCCTCATGCCATTCAACCCAAAAATGACCTCTTAGCTAGAATTAAGAAATACTGGTATTATTTAAATTAAAATATTTGTATTTAAAATATAGAATCAAAACATCCTTGGTTTAAGTGGCAGATAACACGCTGGGATTCTAATATTGCTCTAGTATTTGCTCGTCATTTGTCGTACTAGTCTCCTAGGGCGGCCATAAGAAAATAATGCAGACTAGGTGGCTTAAACAACAGAAATGTATTTACGCAGGGTTCTGGAGCCTGGAAGTCCAACATCGAGGTGTAGCCAGAGTTGATTTCTTCTGAGGCCTCTCTCCTTGGCTTGCAGGTGGCCTCCTTGTCCCTGTGTCCTTACATGGTGATTCTTCTGTGTACGCACATGTCTGCACCCACAGTTTTTCTTTTTATAAGGACCTTACAGTCAGATTGGATTGGGGCCCATACCAATGGGCTTATTTTATCTTAATCAGCTCTTTAAAGGCCCTATCTCTGAACATAGTCACATTCTGAGGTGCTGGGGGTGAGGATTTCAACATATCAGTTTTGGGAGGACCCAGTTCAGCATAGCATTTGTCTAGTAACAGTACATGCACAAACCTTCTTCATGACTTCACAGGCTCACAGATATCAGAACTGGAAACCTCATGCACCGACTTGTGTTGCTCTCACCTTTCCTCTTTCAGAAAGAAGAATGAATGGAACACTACACAAGCACATTTCCCTGACTGTTGACGGTCTATCCTGGGACGGAAGAAGGGTCTGTATTCAAGATGAAAACAATTTCCTTCGGTATTTGTTAGTGTGAGTGACATCTTATGCTGTGACTCAGGGAGTGTTCTTTAGAAATTATTAGATGCTCATTTGCATAGTTTACCAATGATTAAAAATTACTAATTAAAATATAATGGAAAAGAGGCAGCATATTTCTAACACCAAAGCTTATCCGCACCTGGACAGTGCTTTAAAAAGTGCTTCAGGATTAAGTTCACTTTACAGTGGTATCAAGAGGCTCTCGCTATCTCCAAAAGTATTGCAGGCGCCGTCTGATAACAGATATTTGGGTTCAGAGACAGAAATGGGGGAAGGAGAACTTCAGGGGTCACCAGCATTGGTCCTCAGAACCTCTTCTCTTAGCTAGAGAAGTGTAGGGGCTTTTTAAGTTGCTTAGGGAGATGTCACTAGAGCATTGACTTTTTGACGAAATCTTAGATTCTTTTGAGACTGTCTTACAAGTGCCCTATCTAGACAGAAGTAATAAACATTGTTTATTCAATTCCTTCATTTTTTTATTTCTCCTTCCACCAAATGTTTATTAAGTGTCTACCATATGTCAGACATTGGGCTAGGTGATAGGTATTTAATTTATGATCACGTGGAGGCCGCAATCAGGAGACAGGCAATTAAAACAAGCAATTATAACCCGCTGTTATAAGGTCTGTAATAGAGATAATTAGAGTAGATTGTAGGAGCATATAGGCTGAAGGGCACCCAACTAAGTCAGGGTGCTTAGCAGAGTTTGCCCAGAGATAAGGAGGGTAAAGTTGAGATCTGAAAATGAATATGAGTTGTCCAGGTGAAGTGCGGGGAGGGAAGAGAGGAGTCCTGCTGGAGGAAATACCATGTATATGGTCTACAGGCAAGAGATAGTAATGGGACCAGGACAGGTTCAGTTTTCCTAGAGTGCAGAAGGCACTTAGGGAGAGCACAGAGATGAGGCTGGAGGAGTAGGTGGGCGGGGGTGATAGAGAGGGTGGAATGCAGGCCCAAAGAGTCCTGTGAGACATGATAGAAAGAAGAACGTATTCTGAGCACTCCCTTATTTGTGCCTGAACTGAGGTGTTCTGAGGGGCTGTCCTGTGCCCTAGCCGACACCATGGGCTTTAGAGCCTGGCTGCCTGGTTTTGAAGCCCCACTGAGGGTCTTCCTGACCTCGTGACCTGACCCCTGTGTCTCAGTGCCCTCCGTCTGTCACATTTGGCTAAAATAGTACCTACTTCAGAGGGCTATTGTAAAAATAAGATTATGCACATAAATTATTTTGCAATAATGCTTATAACATAACAACTTCTTATGAAACTGTAGCTTTTAAAAAAACCCTCGGTGTGCAGTCCATCTTGCCAAATACTAGCAGCCCCCTTGTTCCCGAGTGAACTTATATTGTTGCAGCTGTTGACGGTTTCTTGCCCTTCACACCCTTGAGTCCAAGGCTTCAAAACAATGGTAGGAATTTGTTCAAGTTGTTTTATGACACAAGCTTGAAATTATAGTCTCTTGACTATTATTACGCCACTAATGCTTTGAGCTAATAGCCTAAGGCCTTTATGAACTGGTGAGTCATGAAGTGTCCTACACGTCCTGGCTGCTACAGCAAACTTCCTAGTGGTCAGTGGCTGGGAAGGTCATGGGCAGAGTCATCCTCATGGCCATCCACCCACTGCAAAGAAAGTGTAGGGAAGTCAGGCCATTCTGTGTACCCTATTAATCAAGAAACAAGGTTTCAGATGAACCTGGGGATTTGTGGTCTCTCAGTGGGAAGCTGGGTGGATGACTTCTTTGTACTCTGTTTTTATTTCCTTTCCTGGGAAGCTAACAATAATTCCCCGATTTGGTGATTATTATAAGAAGTGGACTTGTGTAATATTGTCCTAACAATATAGAAACTGTTAACAAATTAATCATCACTTAATCATCAGCTTGACAAGTATTTACTGATGCTGTATTAAGAATGGAATATAAATATGGCTAGCACATGGTTCCTACCCATGAGAGGCCAGAATGACATGTCTACTAGTAAAAGTTGAAGCAATACTTTGAATGCTCAAATGGAGTTTTATTTGAGATGTTACAGGATCAAGGAGGAGAGGCCTTAGCCTTGTTCATTGTTGTAATGGTTAATGTTATGTGGCTACTTGGCTGGGCCATGGGGCTTAGATATGTGGTCAAACATTTTTCTGAGCATTTCTGTGAGAGTGTTTTGGGTGCAATTAACATTTAAATCAGTGTTCTTTGGGTAAAGTCGATTGCCCTCCATGGGGTGGGTGGGCCTCATCTAACCAGCTGGAGGCCCAAATAGAACAAAAGACTGGCCTCCCCCAAGGGACAGGGAATTCTGCAGCAGATGGCTTTCATACTTGAACTGCAGCATCAGCTTTTCCTGGGTCTCCAGTTTGACAGCTTTTAAACTTGAACTATAGTATTTCCTCTTGGATCTCCAGCTTACTTGTCTACCCTGCAGATTTGGGGTTTGCCAGCTTCCATAATCACATGAACCAATTCCCTAAAATAAACCTCATTCTACATATATAAACACCTTATTGGCACTGTTTCACTGGAGAACCATGAATAATACAATGGTGATCAGGGAAAGCTTTACAGAATAGGTGATTCTTGGGTTGAGTCTTAAAGGATGGATCAACCTCGGCTGCTGTGGCTCAGTGGATTGATCATGGGCCTGTGAACCAAAATGTTGCCAGTTCGATTCCCAGTCAGGGTACATGCCTGGGTTGTGGGCTGAGAGACAACCCATAGATATTTCTCTCATTCATTGATGTTTCTATACCTCTCTTTCTTTCTCCTTTTCCACTCTCTCCAAAAAACAAATAAATAAAATATATTTTTTAAAAGAAAGGATGGATCAGAGATGTCTATACAATGTTGGGTGAGGGCATTCTAGACGGAGGGAACTGCAAGCAAGGAGGCATGGGGGCTTCTAATAGCATGGGGCTCTAGGAGAACTGTAAATAGCTTGGTTTTCTCGAACTCTGTTTGGAAGACATGGAAGGAGATGAGGATGGAAAAGTGGGAAAATCGAGAAGGGTGTTTATTGCATATGGTAACTGTGCAAGTAGTCACTCCAAGGTTTTGGGGAGTGGAGAGGAACAATTAGAAAAAAAAACTTGAAGTAGGGTGGGACTGAAAGGATAGGATTCAGGTGAAAGATGACAAGGGGCTGAATAAAGCAGTGGGGGTGAGGAAGGAGCAGAAAGATGGGCTTATGAGTTATTCGAGAGGCAGCATGAATGAGACTTCATTGATCAGACCCAAGGTGGAGTTCAAGAGAAAGGGTGGAGAAAGATGGCACCTAGTTTCAGGCTTAGGCCTATTGATTGGGTGGTGGTGCTATGAGTCGTGTATTACAGACCTTATAATGCAAGCTTAGATGTTCCAGGACAACTTCCAAAAGGGTTTAAATACTAAAGAACTAAAAAGGAACTAAGCCACTACAACAAAAATAGCAGCTAGTGAAGTTCCAGAAAATGAGAGAATTATAGCATACCTTATAGACCCACAACTCCCATTAATTCTACTATAAGTTGAAGATAGGTAATTCCCCACTCAAAGTAGAACCCATGAATTTCAAGGGCACAACTCGAGCCTAACAGAGAAATGTCAGTGCCAGCTTCTACAGTCCGTGCATGTGATTGTCTCCTTTGCTAACAAGCATAGTGTGGACTTGCATGATGTCCTAAGATAAATGTGGTAGCTCCATCAGCATAACATGATATGACTGATTTTCCTGCAATGCTCACCCTTCTTTGTTCATTCCATTGAATGCATTCTTGTGTGTGATTCAAGGCCAACTTCACAACCTGCCTTCGGGAACCTACCCTATGTGATGTCAGCCTGCAATTAGCTTGCTTGTCCCTACATTTCTTTGCAATACTTTGGGGCTTATTACAGACTGCCTTGAATATCTCACTTTTATATTCCGTGAGTCCCCTGACTTCATCTTATTTATCTGCTGTTGTTTTCTTGAAATTTTAATTTTCTAGTCCCTACTTTTACATGCTGGTCAGCTGCACCTTTGAAAGAGGCAGCAAAAATTATATGCCACCTACTTTTGTAACTGATGTGTGCCCATCCACTCATTCATTCAATGAATGTTTATCGGGTATTTACTATGTGCCAAGATGTGATCCATCCCAATCAATGCCCTTGACTTCATCTCCTCACTCATTTGGTTCCAACTGTAGCAACTTGCTCCCACCTTAGGGCTTTTCTACCTGCTTTTCTGGCTGCCTGAAGTGTTCTTCCCCCAGAATTTCTCAATATTCAGGTTTCTTTTAAAAAAAAATATTTTATTTAGTTATTTCCAGTGAGGGGAAAGGAGGGAGAAAGAGAGGGAGAGAAACATCAATGTGTGTTTGCCTCTCACGTACCGCCTACTGGGGACCTGGCCTGTAACCCAGGCATGTGCCCTGGCTGGGATTTGAACCGACAACCCTTTAGTTTACAGGCTGGTGCTCAATCCACTGAGCCACCCCAGACAGGGCGAGGTTTCCTTATTCTTATGTCCTTTTAGTGACCTCTGACCAGCCTCTCATACATGTGCTCTGTACTTCATTATTCTTTACTTTGTGTAGAGCACACATTTTTAATCTTTTTTTATTCTCACCTGAGGACATGTTTACATGTTTTTTATTTTTTTTCATTGCTTTTAGAAAGAGATGAAGGGAGAGAGAGAAACATCCAACTAAGAAACATCAATTGGTTGCCTCCTGTGCATGCCCTGACTGGGGACTGAACCTGTAACCTAGGTGCATGCTTTGACCTTGGAATTGAATCCACAACCTTTTGATTATGGGATGACATTCCAACCAATTGAGCCACATCAGCTAGGGCTAGAGCATGTATTATTACAGAATATTAACTTGCTTGTTTAGTTGTTTATGGTCGGTTCCCCCCACTTGGATACAAACTATAAGAGGACTTTGTCTTGTTCTCTGCTGTAACCTGGGTCCCTAGCTTGGTGCTCGATAGGTGCCTTTGAAACAGTGAATGAACTGTGTCTGACAAACAGGTTCCTGCTCTGTTAGAGTCTCGTGTAGATACATGGTAACATTACAGGGGGAGTTAGACCGTGGGTTCAGAGGAAGGCATCCTTGAACCCAGTGAAGTTTACGTGGAGACCTGATGGATTTCACATCACTTTTACCTACTGCTGATACTTGTGTATTCCAGTTTTCTTGTTCTTCATGCTACCTAGAAGCTCCTTCAATTTGACTCCTAGGACAAGACCTTTGATTATTGTTGGGTGGGGTAAGAAGGTACTGGGCCCTTCTTGCTATTTTAGGGTAGTCAGTACTTTACAATATATCACAAAGCCCCTTTTGGTACATAATAAGTAGTAGTGTTCCACTCCAGTCTCATTCCCCATCATATTCATTAATGGAATTCGGCGTTACAGCTGTTCATGCATTCACTTAACTACCACAAACATTAAGCTGATGCCTCCATATACCTGACAGATCTCCTGACTCCATCTCCTCTTTTATGCAGAGGCAGTTAACCTTCACGTTGTCTGTGGTTGTTTATTCTACCACTAAAGCACTGATGTATTAGAATTTAATTGGAGAGTTTTTCTCCCCTGCGTACAGCAGTGTTGCTGGTGAAACACTATGGTAACCATTTGTGGGTTACTATATGGGAGATCTGTTTTAAAAAGGTTCCCTTTGGATATTATTACTTTAATGTTGCCCTTGATATCAAAAATGTCACTGTCACATGGATGATAGATAAATGTTTCATTGCAGGGAACAGAGCCACAGAGACACTTAATTATAGCTTTCCCTTTCCCTGCTTTGCAACCCACTATAATTGTAACTATCTCCCCAGGCCTTTATTTCATTGCTGCAAAAATTGATGTTTGTTGATGCAGTGGCTAGTTAGGGCTCATTTCTACTGGCAACTGGAAAGGTCTTTGTGTTTGGGGAATCAAATTATAATTTCAACTGATTTCTCCATCTCTTCAGCAGAAAAATGGGTGTGTGACCAGGATGCACAATATGTAATTAGGCTGGAAGATGAGATTCCATTATTCCGAAGCTGCAGGCCGGCGCCGGAGGACGAAACCCAGAGAGGGAATGAGCATTGCCAGGGTCTTCTGCCTCCCAGCCTGCCGTCTCTCATCTGTGACACTGGAGATATCCCACCTCTCCACACTGCAATTGCTTCCCCTGTGAAACCACAGGGTCGGACTGAATTATCTGTGGGCTCCCTTGTGGAAGGCAGCCAGGGAACTTACTGACAAGGCTGTGGAAATCTCTTGCTACAGAAAACTTCTATTTGCTCAGGTTGTCGAGGGGCAGAGTGGGAGAAGAAGGCAGCTTTGTGGCTTCTGGTTGCCTCTTTTGACATCTTTGAAAACTGTGTGGAGAGGGAGAGAGAGAAAATAGAAAATTGTGCTCACTGTGTAAACAGTTACTAACCCTATCAACTTCTCCCTCCTTGCTATGTATTTGAGATAAGAATCTCATTATTCAGAGACATGCAAATGTATCAATTTTAGTCTTTACACACAACCTCTTAATCACCATGCCACTCACACTGTGTAATTTGCTCTGTGAACTCGGGCACCTAAAAAATATCACCCTAACCACCACCAGTCATGGCACCACTGAAGACAGAACCAAAATAATAGGTATTTAAAAAGGGACATGCTGAAGGCTGCACCATTGCAAGGCAAATGCAAGGAGCTAAACACCACAGCTTCTGATTGGCTTTGCATAGCAACTGGCATGAAACTGACACAACGACCCCCACCCCCACCAAATGATGGCAAAGTTTGAAGGTGGCCCTGAAAGACCTGTCTTGAAATTGGACTAGCAGGATTGGAAACGAGGGCTTCCCATGGCCTTGAAGAATGCTAGCGTAACTGGCCTTCAACTATGTCACTCACTTCCACTATGCCAGGAATACAGACTCTTAGGCAGTTTTTTTGGCCCAGATTGTGCTGTCCAATAACGGCAGCCAGTAACCACATGTGGCTGATGGACACTTGGAATGTGGCCAGTGTAACTGCAATGAGCCACAAATATAAAATAAGTACCAGGTTTCAAAGACTTTGTATGGAAAAAATGAATAATAATTTTATATTAATAATTAATACTTTTATATTGGTTGCATGTTGAAATAATATTTTGGATATATTGAGTTAAACAAAAGATATTATTCAACTTAAGTTCTCTTGTTTCTTTTTACTTTTCAAATGTGACTGCTTAAAAATTCAAAGTCACATATGTGGCTCTCATTTGATTTCTATGGGACAGGATTAGCCTCGAGAAATCAGATGCTTGTTTACTCTAGTTGCTAAGATTCTAGCTTGTTTTTCTTGCTCTCATTACAAACTCAGGTTCCTGTAAAGATTCTTTGCATTGATACAAGGAGCCTACTTTCTCACTGCTGTTCAGGTGCAGGGTTCCTCCTAGCAACCCGCTCACCATTCTGCTGGGCCCTCTCTGCCTGGCTCCCCTCTGCCGGAACTCCCCGTGCAGTCTGCTCAGGCAAAACATGTTCTTCTAGTTGCAAAGAAGGCACAGTTTCCAAGGACACCTGTCTCCGAGCTCTAGATGGATGATGACTCATGGCAGCCATCAGAGTGTAAACCTGACACAGGTTTAACCTTTTCATGGGGTTTGGTTTCTGCCCTAGAAAAACCATGGGGGTGAAAAACAGCAGCATCTCAAGGACAGCATGTGGTGGAAAGAGGAGGAGGAGTCCTGGATTGATGTTAGAACACATGGGTTCAAATACCTGCTCAGCCACTAACTAAGGTTTGATTTGGACAACTCACTGTATTTGAACCTCAGCTTTCCTCTCTGTCAGGTGCTTATAAAATGAACTCAGCAATGCTTGCTTACTTTAGAGGATTGCTGCAATATCAAATGAGATCACGTGTAAGAAAGTATAATGCATATTACCTTATGTACAAGAATCTTGAAACTTTGTTTATGGTCGCAAATTTATGGCCAGAGGGGCAGATCCTCTGGGCTGACTTTTGTCTAGCCAAAAGGTGTGTTCTATATAGTTGAAACAGAGTGCCGGCAGGGGGTCCCTCCAGTTTGTCCTTCACCACTCTTGTTCTCTTCATTCAGCTGGTTTGTGTTACCTCGCTGGCGGCTGGAGCTGGTAGTGTTTATAAACCTCGCAAAATGGGAGCAGCAAGATGTAGGGACACGAGCATGCCTGATGCTGGCTGACAAGATTCCCTCTCTGGATGTTCGCGGTCAGTACAGAAGTTACAGCATCACCGACTCCGGATGAACAGAACTTCACCAAGCACCGGGTCACGGCTCTGGGTTCCAGGGATAAAAATTGACAACAAATCAACTGGGGGTACAACAAAAAGGACAGGCAACTCACTCTGCCTTGGGGAAGGATATTTAAGAGGATGGGTGTAGAGGAGGAAATATACATTTTTGAGCCAAGACTGTGTCGTACATAAGATCATCGGGCACTTGTCCTGCACTGTCTCATCCACTCCACAAAACAGCTCTCGCAGGACATTACCTGCGTTTGCAGACTGCGGTTCATGAAACCTGCCTGAGGTCACACACAGTGAGTGGGCAGGACTAGGGCTCTACTCCAGGTTTTTGTGAGCAGGCCCCAAGCCGCAGTGTGTCTACTGTGCTTTTCCTGGGGAATTAATAGAAGCATATTTTATAGCAATTGTTTGATTTCCGTTTGCCTGGTTTCCCTCTCTGCCTTGACTCACTCCCTCTCTCCCTCCCTCCCTCCCTCCCTTCTTTCTTTCCTTTTAAAAAGATTTTATTCATTTATTTTTAGAGAGAGGAGAAGGGAGGGAGAAAAAGAGAGAGAAAAACATTGACTCCTGAGACAAACATCAGTCGGCTGCCTCTCACACACACCACATCTGGGGACTGGGCCTGCAGCCCCGGCATGTGCCCTGAGCAGGAATGGAATGGGCGACACTTCATTTTGTGGGATGACACCCAGCCAAATGAACCACACAAGTCAGGGCTTGGCCCCCTTTCTAAAACTGTGTTTTTAAACCCCCCAATTAATTATTTATTTAAGTTACAATGAAACACTTTTAAGTGCATACAAAATTGCAAAACAACCAATGCTTTATTTCAACAGACAGAGCAGATAGAATACAGAGACAAGGACATGTCGGATAGAGATTTGCTCTGTACTGAAGTCACCATGAAATCAATAGTTGCACATCTAGGAAAGGTACCAGTGGAGCTATCTTCCTCTGGTGTGTGTATTTTAATTGGTCTCATGTGGGTGTCTCTGCTGTCTTGGTGACTGGCCGGAGTCCAAGGGTACTTGGAAGGTGGCACTTGAAGTTCACAGAGCATCGCTAATGCCGAGAGGAAGTGGAACATGAATGTCAAAGGGTTAGCATAAAAGTGTCAGGTGCTAAATACATCTTGCAGTGCTTGTTCTGTCCTAAGAAGCCTGTGAGGAAAGGTCTCTGTTTCCACATCCTCTCCTAAGTAACCCTGAGCCTGGAGTTGGTTATGGATGGCAGAAGCCCAAGGGATCTGGCTGGGCTACAGTGCACTGTGACCCCAGCAGTGACCAGGGCTGCTTGATTATAAAAGCCCAGAGCTCTGGGTCTTGACTGCAGTAGGCTTTTAGTACAGATTCTCTAGTGATAAGCAAACCTGCCTCACCCCTGCCTTTGACCCCTTTCTGTTACTATGTCAACCAAAAGGCCTTTGCTCTGCTCCTCTGAGGCTGAGGAAGGGAGGAGGTGGGAGTAGGCAGGCAATGGCTTTGATTTTAAGCTTACTGTGTACTATGAGACAGCTGTCTTTATTAGCCTGTGTTTGACTCTCTGCAAGTGGGGGTAAAGGTCGTGGCTGGCTCACTCAGAGTCCAGGCTGTGGAACCCAATACACCTAGGCGTGAATCTTTACCTTGTCTGTGTTCTAGGTGGGTCACCTGAGGCAAGCTGACTTAGTTGTCCTAGCTCCATTTTCTCATATGTAAAAATGTATAATAACAAGTCTGTTGTGAAACTTTAATAATAACAAAAAGCACTTTTTTTCTAACTGCAAGGTAATATTCTGAGTATTTTATATATATGCAAGGTCTGTCCAGAAAGAAGTCCAGCCATTGTTAATATAATGAGAAGGGTTTGCACAACATCGATGTAACCTGGCAGCCAAGGAGAGCGGACTGGAATGCTCATGCGTGAACAATGATGACTTCACTGTACTAGTCAGTGGGGGTGGTAGACATATGTATTATACACAAAAGTGAGCATGTGTATTGTGTGGACACCTCGTTCAAAATGATTGAGCATGTAGAACAATGAATCTGCATCAAATTTTGTGCTAAGCTTGAACATTCCTCTGCAGAAACTTTGGACGATTCAGAAGGCTGCAGCTATGGGCAACTGGTGATTGGCAGCTTCATCACCACAGCACCTGCCTGCACATGCATCATGTTTTGTGTAGAGGTTTTTTGTAAAACATCAAATCACCCAGGAGACTCAGCCCCCCTGTAGCCTAGATTTGGTGCCCTGTGACTTCTGGTTTTCCCCAAACTAAAATCACTTTAGAAAGTGAAGAGATTTCAGACTGTAGAAGAGATTCAGGAAAATATGATGGGGCAGCAGATGGTGATAACAGCAAAGAATTTTGCAGGGTGTTTTAAACCAGTGAAACATTGGGAGAAGTGTGTGAGGTTCCAAGGTGCCTATTCTGAAAGAGACCGAGGCATCATTGTCCTATGTACAATATTTCTTGTACCTTGTGTCTTCTTCAGTGAATGTCTCTGTTTTTCATAGTATGTGGCTGGATACCATCTGGCCTGATCTTGTAGCCAAGCACCACATCACCAAGTTTCAATCAAGGATAAACTGCGTATATGGCAGTGGTCCCATAACATAAGATTATAATGGAGCTGAAAAATTCCTGTCATCTAGTTACATCATAGTACAATGCCTTGCTCACGTATTTGATGCTGGTGTTAACAAACCCTGCTGCACTCCCAGTCGTATAAAAGTGTAGCATAAATGTTTATGTACAGTTTATAATACTTGATGATAATAAACAACCATGTTACTCATTTATGTATTCAGTATACTATACTATGCTTTTTATGGTTATTGTGGAGTGTACTCTTTCTACCTATAAAAAAGTTTGTTATAAAACAGTAGCCTCATACATCTTGTATTTACCATGTCTCTTGATTGTATCATTTCTCTTGTGTTTGATTTAATGCTTGTTGTTTTGTATAGTGACATGCAGTACAGGCCTGCGGCCTGGGAGCAGGAGGCCCTCCTGTGTAGCCGAGGTGTGTAGTGGACTATATCATCTGGGTTTGTGCAAGGGTTTGCACAGTGATGAGATCACCTGATGGACCCATTTCTCAGAAGTATCTCTGATGTTAATTGGTGCATGATGTACTAACTCAATCAACTGTACAACAACCTTAAGAAGTAGGTAGAATCATTCCCCTCATTTTACGGATGAGTAGAATGAGGCATGGGGAGGTTAAGAAACGTTTCCAATGGTCCCATAGCTAGTAAATGCAGACCTGAGCTATCACAGCTGCGTGAGTCCAGATTCTATTCCTAAGCACTAGACTATACACAAATGTTAAACACATGCAAATTTGGAACACAGTAGGTATTCGATAAATTCTGTCTATTAGTTCAATTATTATTTTTAATGGTCATGGTTTTCAGAGCTTCCATAAGGCATTTCAGATGTGGAATCAGACTGAAGACATTTTTGTGAGATTATGACTTTTTCTTTCACAATTTTGAGTTTGGATGAGGGCATCCTGTCTGAATTCAGTTCCTTTGTATTTTAACGCACTTTTGAAGCCTTAATATTTTCATCACATTTTGCCATTTACATTTTACATTGTACTTAATGATGAACTCCAGCATCTTCTCATAGGCTTCTTATGAGCTAAACAGCCAATACGCGTACTCAGCCAAGTGCTTGGCCTGAGTGTGTGCTGTGTAAAGAAGGTGTATGGTGGGTCCTGAAGGTATGAACATGGTTTCACCCGACCTTCCACTCGGATCTTTCCTTGTGGGGATGCATCTGTTCTCAGGTCAGCTATAACCAATCAACACAGCTGATAGTCATTGTACATTGTGTTCGCAAGTGCCAGTGCAAGAGCTCCCTGAGGCCAGAGGTCTGGCTTGATTCATCCCTAATGGCCAAGGCCCAGCATATTGCCTGGTACACTGAAAAGAAGCATGAACTCAGCAAGAACCTGATTTACACTTCTTTGTGCCAAACTCCAATTAGGCAAACAGAAACAAGAGGAATGTGTCTTCATTTCCCAAACTTGCTACTCTGTCTTTTAGGTCCTTGACAACCCTTCAGGTGACCCAGCAGTCAAGCAAGCATCACCCATGGAAACTATGTCACAGTACACAGAAAACAGGGCTAAGGGACTGCAGCTACAATAAGGAGAAGACTTTTTTTGCTCATATTCTTTTTGTAGCTATGAAGATTCTCTGTACATAATTTATTTGTATGTATATGTTTATATATTATATGTGATATTTTCTGAGATTCAATTATGTGCATTGTTTTAAAAGCCTTATATGAAGCCCTGGCTGGCATAGCTCAGTGGATTAAGCATGGGCTATGAACCAAAGCATCACAGGTTCGATTCCCAGTCAGGGCACACGCCTGGGTTGTGGGCCAGGTCCCCAGTGGGGGCCACGTGAGAGGCAACCGCACATTGATGTTTCTCTCTCTCTCTTTCTCCCTCCCTTCCTTTCTCTAAAAATAAATAAATAAAATATTAAAAAATAAAAAATACTTAAAAAATAAAAAAAGCCTTATATGTATTAACTCATTTAATCCTCGTGATAGCTCCATGAGGTAGATGCTTTATGCTCCCTACTTCAGGGATATGCACACTGCAACACAGAGAGGTTAGGACCAAGGACACACAGCTGGTAAGTGGTGGAGATAGGATCTGAACCCAGGAACATGGCTCTGGTACCTTACCTATCACACTTAACAGTCAATTCCTTGTTTTGGTCAAGTGCTTCATTTTCTAATGTGTATACAACCTGGAAAACATTATGTTAGTGATTGTAAATAAACATGTTGCTGAGACTTCAGAAAGGGCTGCAAACCTCTCTGAGAGAGTTTCCAGAGGGCTACCTATCTTGCGTGGTTAGCAACTCTTTTGCCCCCCTGGGAACTTTCTGCTTACTAACACAGGCCTGGGGGGAGTGTGACTTCCCTGGAGAAAGTGACAAACTCTGATGCTTCAGTTAAGTGGCCTTTACCCCAGAAGTAGCCCATTTACAAATGGTCCATCAGTGGGATCTCCCGTCTTCTGCTGCTCCCATATCTGTCCCAAGGACCCAGCCTGGGGGTGAATCACCTGCAAGCCTGGCATCTCACTCTCCGCTCTCTCAATCAGCTCTGGCTGCCGTAACAGAATACCATGGACCAGTGGGGCTTAAAGAATGAACATTTAGTTCTGACAGTTCTGGAAGCTGGAAGTTCAAGATCAGGGTGCCTGCGGAGTCAATTCTTGGTGAGAGCTCCCCTCCTGGCTTGCAGATGGTTGCCTTCACGCGGCATGTTCACAGGACCTTCTCTTTAACAGCGGCTCCTCTTTTTGCAAGGACACTAATCATGACAGCTCACCTCATGACCTCATCTAAACCTAATTACCTCCCAAAGGCTTCAAGTACCATCACACTGGGGGGTTAGGGCTTCAACATATGAATTTCCACAGTGTGGGGTGGGGTCAGGGAGAAGGGGGCATAAACATTGATTTCATAACACCCTCCTCTTCCCTGCAGACCCAGAGTTGTTGACTTCAGTGCAAAGGAAGGCACTGAGTAGACACTAAATACTTGTTGAACTGGAGGGAGTTGAAAGATCCCCGGGAACTGAAAAGTCTCTGAGGCTTTGGGTTCCTTTCTGCCCAGGAGAGGGACTGCAGAACGTACTGAAACCAAAACCAACAAAGGGCCCAGAAGGAGGAGTGGTGGGGTCAGCATCAACTTTGCAGTGTCTGGGGAGACAACTCTTTATGATAGAGGAAAGGATGAATGTCAGAGTGTGGAAGCCCCAGGTTCATGTCCTGGTGCTGACCCGGAGCGGCTGTGTGGCGTGGGAAGGTCAGGTAAGCCCGCTCTGCGCTCCTCTGTAAAGGGAGATGGTTCTAATCTGGGGGATGTGCTGGAACAGGCAGTGGAGCAGCATATATAAATCACTAACACCTCTCTTCGCTTAGAGGAGGGGCTAGAAAATGTTTCCCTTTCTAAATTAACCCTCCATTTGTGCCAAATGAAGCTTCCACTAGGATGTGGGCAACAAAGGGAGCAGGTATGGGAGTGCTGTGTGCCCATGAGTCACAGGCTCACAGGCTGTAAACTTGGTGGATGATCTAAAAGAGATATGTCATGGGAACCAAATACAGTGTTGACCTGGGAGGCTACCCACGAAATCTGAGGTTATCTATCAGCCTAACCATGAGCTCTTGGTGGGGAGGGAAGGAGAGAAATGAAGAAAAACACTACAGGTGAAGTATATACGCAGCCTTTGTAGCCTTTGTAGCCCTTTCAGAGACTTTAAAGGGACTGGAAAGGGCAGATGAAAGAAAAACAGCTTACAAAAAAGGCAGACTAGACACTCTGTGCAAGGAGGAGGGGGTAACACTAAGCACACATCAGGAGCAAGGGAAACTTTAGTCATTGACATTGGAGCAAAATTTACCTGTCTCGTTAGCTTTGTGCATGACAAGTAAGTGTTTAGGTCCTCTGTATCCCTGGCTCCCATTGGTCACTTACCTGGGAAGCTCAGCTGCCTTTCTCTACCACCAGCTCTGACAATGGGTGAGCTACTTACTCCCTGTGCTCACCCCCATTCTCATCACAAAATCCAGCTCTAGGTCCAGGTCAATGGGAGTTTTAAAAAGGCCATTGATTCACCTTCTTATGGGGTAGTGTCTAAAAACATGGTCTCCAGAATCAGACTCATATGGCTGTGTGTTCAGACTCTACTTGTTGGTTGTATGGCCGTGGGTACGTTTCTTAACCCCCTTGGTCCTCAGTTTCCTCATCTGTAATATGGGCATAATAATAGTAGCTACTTCATATGGTTGAATGAATTAAATTACACAAGTGAAACATATACAACAGTGTCTGGAGAATAGTGAACACTCAGCAGAGAATAGCTATTATCTATGAGTGGTATTTTTTCAGACTGGGTAAAACCATTCTTCTTTCATTCTGTTCCTGTCTGATCCCAAAGGTTGTGGGTTGGTGGAGGGAACAAGAGTAGCAGATGCCTCTGCCAAAAGTAACTGTACATTCTTGAGCAATCCTGTAGCCACTCTGAGCCAGATTTACCTCCTCTCTAAAATAAGAACAACAATCATGCCTCCCCTCCCATGACTACCCACGGGCTGGGAGTCGCACAAGGGACAATGCCATCAAAGTGCTCAGCAAATCTGCACAGGGTGGGGCAATGGGTGATAATACCACCCATGATCACCCTGCAGGTACACAGTGGTGCTCCATGTGTGGTCCTCAGCACCCTTGTTAGAAATGCAAATTCTTGAGTCCTACTCCAGACTTTATGACTCCAGGGGCGGATTTGTGATCTGAGTGTAGCCAGTGCTTCCATTGACTCTGCTGCACCCTTGAGCTTGAGAACCACTGAGTTATGGTCACCCAGAGAAGGCAAGAATTAATCTATCCACAAGATGGTAACTTTTAATTAGTAATTCTCAACTTTGTGAGACATTTAGAAATGGTAAAATAATCTTTTCCTTTCCTTCTTATGCAGAAAGAGATTCAAATATATTTTTTATTTACCCTGTGTTGTGGGCTAAGTTGTGTCCCACTGGAATTCATATTTAGAAGTTCTAACCCCAGTGTCTCAGGGTGTGGCTGTATTTAAAGAGGTAAAATGACATCATATGAGTGGCTCCTATTTCAGTATAACTGATGTCTTTGTAAGAAGAGGAAATTAGATACAGATAGGTACAGGACTTCCAGCCAAGATGGAGGCATAGGGAAATAACACTTTGCTTCCTTATACAACCAAAAGGGCAACAAGAAATTTGAAAACAAAAAATAAGCAGAACTGCCAAAAAATCAATCTATAATGGAAGTCTGACAACCAAGGAGATAAAGAAGAAACATTCATTTAGATTGGTGAAAGGGGTGGAGATGGGCAGCCGTGGCAAGGCAGCAGCTGGTGGACTGGGGGGACCCAAATTTGTGTGCGGATAAACTGGGAGGAACAACTGGAGAATGAGACAGACTGTGCAACCCAGGGTTCCAGAGCAGGAAAATAAAGCCTCAAAACCTCTGGCTGTAGAAATCTGTGGGGGTTGTGGCAGCAGGAGAAATTCCCAGCCTCACAGGAGAGTTTGTTGGCCCTAAAACGTACACAAACATACCCACCTGGGAATCAGCACCAGAAGGGCCCAATCTGCTTGTGGGTATTGGGGGAAGTGACTGAAAGCCGGCAGAGCCCAGCAAGCAGCATTGTTCCCTCTTGGACCCCTCTCTCACATACAGTATCACAATGCAATGACATGGATGGCCCTGCCCTGGTGAATACCTAAGGTTCCTCCCATTATTATGTAACAGGCTTACCAAGACTAAAAAATATGGCCCAAATGAAAGAACAGATCAAAGCTCCAAAAGTAGAACTAAGTGATGAAGAAATGGCCAAGCTATCAGATGCAGAGTTCAAAACACTGGTAATCAGGATGCTCACAGAAATGGTTCAGTGTGGTTGAAAAACAGGGAAAAAGTGAAGGCTATGCAAAATGAAATAAAGGAAAATATACATGGAACCAACAGTGAAAGGAAGGAAACCAGGACTCAAATTGAAACTGAAAAAGACTGGTGTTCGTGCTGCCTGTCACATACTGAATCCAATAAGCAGAGACAGGGAATGAATCTTTATGGGCTCTTTGTTTGAAGATGGAGGGTTCATACCCTAACAGACCATCTTAAATTCCATTTTAAAATGGCCCTTTTTATAAGGAGAACAAAGTGTAGGTAGGGGGTTTGGGATTCAGGGAAAAGTTAATTGGATTAAAGAAACCCTGCAACATTCTTACTTTGGGTGTGGTCTTAAGCTGTGTCCTGGGGCTGAGGTCATCTCACCCTGGAACACAATGGCTCATAGCATCTTGAATTGCCTGAGGCATAAAGGTGAAACTGCTTATGGTCTCCTGGAGTCAGGGTGGGCCATACCTTCAGGTCCTGGAACGAAAGCTTTTACTCTCATTGACTACTAAGCTTATTAGCTATTACTTAAACTAAAATTGTACAATTTGTGAGACCTCTATCAAAATCAGTGATTTGGACCCTAAGGAAGAAATAAATGTCCAACCAGAACAGGGTGAAGAAACAAGAATTCAAAAAATGAGGAGAGTCTTAGAAACATCCAGGACAACTTTAAACATCCCAACATCTGAATTATAGGAGTGCCAGAAGGAGAAGAGGAAGAGCAAGAAATCGAAAACTTATTTCAACGAATAATAAAGTAGAACTCCCCCAATCTGGCAAAGGAAGTAGACTTCTAGGAAGTCCAGAAAGCTCAGAGTCCCAAAGAAGTTGGATCCAAGGAAGCACACACCAAAGCACATCATAAAATTACTTTAGCCAAGATTAAAGATAAGGAGAGAATCTTAAAAGCAGCAAGAGAAAAGGAGACAGATACCTACAAAGGAGTTCCCATCAGACTATCAGCTGATTTCTCAAAAGAAACCTTGCAGGCATGAAGGGGCTAGAAAGTATTTCAAATCATGAAAGGCAAGGACCTACATCCAAGATGACTCTATCCAGCAAAGCTATCATTTAGAATGGAAGGACAGATAACATGCTTCCCAGATAAGGTCAAGTTAAAGGAGTTCATCATCACCAAGCCCTTATTATATGAAATGTTGAAGGGACTTATCTAAGAAAAAGAAGACGATCAAAACTATGAACTGTGAAATGACAACTAACAACTATCAACCACTGAACCTAAAAAAAGAACCAAATGATAATCAAACTTAGCAAACAAATAGAATAAGAACAGAATCATAGCAATGGAGAGCACATGGAAGGTTATTAGTGGGAAGGGAGAGTGTGGAGAATGGGGTAGAGGGAATAAGAAGCATAACTGTAAGGTAGAAAATCGACAAAGGGAGGTTAAGAATAGTGTAGGAAATGGAGAAGCCAAAAAACTTATATGTATGACCCATGGACATGAACTAAGTGTGAGGGAGAATGCTAGTGGGTGAGGGGGTGCATGGTGGAGGGGAATAAAGGGGAGAAAAAATGGGACAACTGTAATACCATGATCTATAAAATATATTTTATAAAAAGAAAAAAGTACAGATAGGTAAAGAAGGCAAATGGCGTGAAGACATAGGGGAAGATGGCTCCCTAAAAGACAAAGAGAGAGACCTCAGGTGAAACCAACCCAGCCCATACCTTGATCTTGGATGTGTATCCTACAGAATTGTGAGATAATAAGTTTTTGTTGTTTAAGTCACTCAGTCTTTGGTTATTTGGATGGCAGCCTTAGCAGACTAATACAAAGTGGGACGTTAAGCAAATAGACAGTGAGCTGTGCACAGTCAAGGTTGCAAGTTATAGGCAAGGAGATGAGTGAGGGTCAGAGAGGTCTGGACCCTTCAGGTCTGCAAGGGGAAAGTCATTTTTAGGTACCTCCCTTGATGGAAACAGAGAAGAGGTGGGGAGCTGCTTACTTTGAAAAGAATTCTTCACTCTGTAAGTGACTCACTTGTCACAAGAGATAGATTAGAAGTGATGATGGAAACACTATGGAATCAGGATGGAAATCAGTGGCAAAGTATTATTTGCTCTAGAAACCTCTCATTCACATATCACTTTTCTAGGAATGTGTTTTATCTTAGGAAGGGAGATAACTGGGACTCTATGCAAGGGATTAGACAGAGCCTCTGGAAGAAATTGGTTGGAATGTTCAGAAAAGTCTCCCCATTTTCAGCCCATGACCAGGAGGCAAGAGTATCACACTTGTATCTAAGGGAAACAGAAATGCAAGACCTTAATAATGCCTTGATTATTTGGGAAGTGGGTTTACTGCTTTACCTTTGAATTTCACATGCATTTAAATTTTATAAAAACTTTCCCTGGCAATTTAGACTTAGAAGTGTGGCCAGGTTTTGGC
>PVIA01000948.1:240314-334275 GCA_004024845.1 Tonatia bakeri | reverse complement strand
TTTCCTTCCTTTTCTTCCTTTTTTTTACATTTTACATACACAAAGTTAAAAATGTGTAAAACGGTATAAAGAAAAAACTTAGAACTACTCAAATCTCTACAACTCTGATAAAATTGCTATTGATACTTTAGTAAATATTCTTCTACACATCTCAATGTACCGTCTGCCACCCTTTCCCCTCACGCACCCATGCAAAGACCTAATTTTGCATAAAAAGATTGATACGTGACACTATTATTTGTATTTTCATGCTAGACATTGTTTCCTAATCATTTTTTGTTGTTTTCATATCAATAAATAGATATGTACATCATAGGTGACATACCATCTATACATATATAAGCATTATTTAATATTTGTATGTGCTTTAACTAATTTCCTGTGATAGATATTATATTGTATATTTCCCCCTCTATTATGTGTTTAGTTAACATTCCTGCACATGAATCATTTTGCAACTGTACAGTTACATTCTTAAGACAGATTACTAGAAGTCCAATTACTTAGCTGAAAGGTAAATGTTGGTATACATCAATGACCAAGCTGCACTCCAGACCGTTACTGTAGTTGAATCTCTCACTAGCAAAATGATAGAGTGCTTGTTTTTTCACACTTTCTCAACATTGGATTTCTTAAACACTGATAGTGACCAAAAATTCTGTCACAATTTAAAACTTTTATCTCATCCTGACTGTTGTAGCTCAGTGGATTGAGTATGGGTTGTGAACCAAAGGGTCACTGGTTCGATTCCCAGTCAGAGCACATGCCCGGGCTGCAGGCCAGCTCCCCAGTTGGGAGTGTATGAGATGCAATCACATATTGATGTTTCTCTCCCTCTCTTTTTACCTCCCTTCCCCTCTTTCTAAAAAATAAATAAAATCTTAAAAAAAACTTGCATTTCTATGATTATTAGTGAAGTTGTACATATTTCTAAGTGCTTATTGGATATTCTTATTCTTTGTTTATTTGCTTCAATATTTTTATTGGGATACTCTTTTTTTTTTACTAACCTGTAAGAAAGTTTTTTCTAAAATTATATTTTATGGATTATGATAGCACAATTCTCTTAATTTTTCCCCCTCTTCCCCCCTCCACCCAGCACCCACCACTCCCTCAGGCCATCCTCACACCATTGTTCATGTCCATGGGTCATGTGTATAAGTTCTTTGGCTATTCCATTTCCTATATTGTACTTTACATCCCCATGGCTATTCTGTACCTTTCTAGTTGTACTTCTTGATCCCCTCACCTCCTCACCCATGCCCCCAAATCCCCCTCAAAAAAAAACAAGTATAGTGTAAAGAGCCTCTGGGACAACTTCAGGTATGCCAACGTTCTCATCATAGGGGTGCCAGAAGGAGAAGAGAAAGAGCAAGAAATTGGAAATCTATTTGAAAAAATAATGAAAGAAAATTTCTCTAATTTGGTGAAGGAAATAGACATGCAAGTCCAGGAAGCACAGAGACACTCAAACCAGATGGATGCAAAGAGGCCACTCCAAGACACATCATAATTAAAATGCCAAAGGTTAAAGATAAAGAGAGAATCTTAAAAGCAGAAAAGAAGCTAGTTACCTACAAGGGAGTTCCCATAAGACTGTCAGCTGATTTCTCAGAAGAAACTTTGAAGGCTAGAAGGAATTGACAAGATATATTCAAAGTCATGAAAAGCAGGGACCTAAAGCCAAGATTGCTGTACCCAGCAAAGCTGTAATTTAGAATCAAAGGGCAGATAAAGAACTTCCTAGACAAGAAAAAAACTAAAGGAGTTCATCATCACAAACCATTCTATGAAATGTTAAAGGGACTTATTTAAGAAAAAGAAGAAGTTCAAAACTGTGAACAATAAAATGGCAGTAACACTTACCTATCAACAATTGAACTAAAAAGAAACATAACAAACTAAGTAAACAAGAAAGAGACAGAATCATGGATATGGAGAGCTATGAATATTAAAATATTTGCACTCCAAGTTTGTCATTTGACTTTTAACTCTGTACATAGTGATTTCTAAATTAAATGAAATATCATTAATTTTTTGTTTCTGTGTATAAAATTTTCATAAAAAATTTATTAATATGTCATTTTATACTTTCTAGCTTTTGTGTCATGGTTAAGAATGACCTTTTTCCTTTCAGGATTGCAGAAGTATTCATCCATATTTCCTCATGGTAGTTTTAGGGTTTAATTTCTTCTGTGTGATAATCTTGGATTCACCTGGGGTTTATTATTTTTTTCACATTAAATATTTTATTTCAGGTTGTAACGCCATCATAGCACCTTTGCACAAATTCTTTGGAGTTCTTAGCATGTTTTTCTTTTCTTTTAAAAAATGTATTTTTAATTATAGTTGGCATATAGTATTATATTAGCTTTAGGTATACAACATAGTGATTTAACATTTATATACCTTATGAAGTGATCACCATAATAAGTCTATTAACCATCTGTCACCATACATAGTTATTATGTTATTATTGACTACACCCTCTATGGTATGTGTTATATCTCTGTGACATTTTTCATAGCTGGAACTTTGTGCTTCCTAATACCCTTCCCCTTTTGTGTTCATTCCCTCACCTTCTTCTCCTCTGGCAAGCATCAGTTAGCTCTCTGTATTTATTGAGTTCGTTTCTGTTTCATTTTTTGTTCATTTGGTTTTTTTTTCTTTAGATTCCACATGGAAGTGAAACCATACAGTATTTGCCTTCCTCTGTCTGACTTGTTTTACTTATGTAAATACTCTCTATGTTCACCCACGTTATCACAAATGGCAAGGTTTTATTCTTTTTATGGCTGAGTAATATCCCCTTTTGTGTGTGTGCACACCAGGTCTTATTTATCTAGTCACCTGTCAATGGATACCTAGGTTGCTTCTGTATCTTGGCTGTTCTCAGCAATGCTGAGATGAACATAGGGGTGCGTATCTTTTCAAATTATTGTTTCGTTTTCTTCAGATAAATACTTAGAAGTGAAATTGTGGGTTGTACAGTAGTTCTCTTTTTAATTTTTGAGGAAATATACTGTTTCCCATGGTGGCTACACTAGTATACAATCCCACCAGCAGTCCCTTTGCTTCATGTCCTTGCCAGTGTCTGTTTGTTGTCTTGTTGATGATGGCCATTCTGGCTGTTGTGAGATGACACTCTTTGTGGTTTTGATTTGCAGTACCCTGATGGTTAGTGATGTTGAGCATCTTTTCATGTGTCTTTGGCCATCTGTATGTCTTTTTTAGAGAACTCTCTGTTCAGATTCTCTGTCCCTTTTTTAATTGGATTGTTTTTTTTCATGTTGAGATGTATGAGTTCTTTGTATTGTACAGATATTGGCCTCTGATTGGATATTTCATTTGCAGATATCTTCCACTTTCAGTTGTCTTATCGATGGTTTCCTTCACTGTGCAAAAACTTGTTAATGTGATGTAGTCCTCCTATTTGTTTATTTTTGCTGTTGTGGCCTTTGCTTGAAGAGACATAGCCAAAAAATATTGCTAAGACTGATGTCAAAGAGTTTACTGCTTATGTTTTATTCTAGGAGTTTTATTGTTTCAGGTCTTACATTTAAGTCTTTAATCCATTTTGAGTTTATTTTTGTATATGTGGTAAGGAAGTAGTTTTATTTGTTTTTTTGCATGTATCTGTCCAGT
Organism: Tonatia bakeri; assembly: GCA_004024845.1. Taxonomy (NCBI): domain Eukaryota; kingdom Metazoa; phylum Chordata; class Mammalia; order Chiroptera; family Phyllostomidae; genus Tonatia; species Tonatia bakeri. Next base: position 330,630 of record PVIA01000948.1, on the reverse strand, counting down.
TTTCCCAATGCCATTTATTGAAGAGACTGTCTTCCCTTTTGTGTATTCTTGTTTCCTTTTTTAAAAATAAGGGTTTGTTTTTTATTTTTAGGCAGAGGGGAAGGGAGGGAGAGAAACATCAATGTGTGGTTGCCTCTTGTGTTCTCCTTGATGGGGACCTGGCCCAAAACCCAGGCATGTGCCCTGACTGGGAATCAAACCGGCGACCCTTTGGTTTGCAGGCCAGTGCTCAGTCTACTGAGCCACACCAGCCAGGGTGCTTGCCTCTTTTTATGTAGATTAATTGACCATATAAGTAAGTGTGGGTTTATTTCTGGGCTATTCTGTGTGTCTGTTTTTGTGCCAGTACCCTACTGTTTTGATTACTATAGTTTCATAGCAGAGTTTGATTTCAGGTAGTGTGATTTCTCCAACTTTGTTCTTTTTTAAGATTGCTGTAGCTATTCAGGGTCTTCTATAGTTCTATATAAATTTTGGGATTATTTTCTCTAGTTCTGTGAAAAATGCCATTGATATTTTAATAGGAATTTCATTGAATCTGTAAATTGCTTTGGGTAGTATGGCATTTTAATGTTACTAATTCTTCCAGTCCTCATGTATGTTGTATACTTTAATTTATCTGTGTTTTCTTCAATTTGTTTCATCAATTTGTTATAGTTTTCAGAGTACAGGTCTTTTACTTCTTTGGTTCAATTTATCCCTAGGTATTTTATTCTTTTTGATGCAATTGTAAATGGGATTGTTTTCTTAACTTCTCTGACAGTTTGGGATTTATTTTTGAATAAGAAGAAAGATAAGCCAGTTTAATTTTTTACCTAAATTGCTAGCCAGTTATCAGATTCATGAATACCCTGTCTTGTACTACCGATTTAAAATGACTCATCTTCTTATATTAAATTTCATTATGTATTTGAATCTATTTCTGGGGTCTGTTCTGTTGATTTGTTTATTTTTGAATAATTGTTACTGAGATTTTATTTCTGTGGCTTTATTTATAGGATAAGTATTCCTTCATTTTTATTTGATTTTATTCATTTCTTTTAATTATTTATAATCAGATTTTATTTTTCAATTCCAGTTGACATACAATATTATATTAGTTTCAGGTGTACACCCCAGTAATTAGACATTACATACCTTGCTAAGTGATCACTCTGCTAAATGTTGTATCCATCTGACACTATACATAATTATTAGAATATTATTGGCTATATTCCTTATGTTGTACTTTACATCCCCATGACTATTGAGTATTTCCAGATTTTAATTCATTTTCAGGTTTTCTGTCCATTTTTGCATATTTACTTGGTGAACTTAAAAGTCATTTGGTCAAAGTAACAAAAGCCTTGCTAAGTTTTTCAACTACAGTTGTACAATATTTTTTGATTATTTGGGGGAAAATTAGCACTTTTGTAATGCTGGATTTTCTTATTTAAAAAAAATATTCACACCCCCCATGGATTCAAGCATTCTCTTAGTTCTCTTGGTAGCATTTTATGTTTGCTTATTTAGGCCTTGGCCATTTGTGTAGGTTTTCCAGATATTTTAATTTTAACTTTTTTTTCTGAATGGAATGATTTCCTTCTATAATATTTTCCAATCATTGTCTTATTTTAAAGAAATTGACTTTATTTTATTTCCAGACACTTTAATGTACTTACTTTTTTTCCTAATCATTTTTGGTTGATTTTAACTTTCAGAAGTCTAAGTGGGACCCAGGAAACAAATGGAGTAAATGTAATTTCCTCACTGTGGGACGTGACTTGAGAACATTAGAGAGTAGGGTGTGCAATAGGAGAGTTTATGGAGTATAATTTGTTCATTCAGGAAGGACCAAATATGGGTCAATGTCACATCACTGACACATAGTATGTCAGGCTAAGTATATTACGATGAATAAGCATGCCGTTCATAGGTGATTATTTAATATTCTTATATGTCCTTGGAACTCAATTAATCTCTCAGGATTCATCTTTGTGAATTCTGTATCATTTATGTGAGCTGCAGAAAGGCTTGATTTAATCTAGTCTGATGATATTGGGTCCTGTTTGAGTAAGGAAAATGTGAAAGATTGAAGGGAAAACTTGAGCTGTCTTCTTTAAGAATAGGAGTTTATCAGGTTGTGAATTCCAGGCTTGCTAATTTTTTTGTATAACCTCGCAAATGAAATGTAACTTCTTGTCTTGTGAGTAATCCTACTTCCTTCTTCCAACAAGTACTTGTTGCTCTAACTACCCACCATCCCAACCCCCTAGGTGTTAGATGGTCTCGGCTGACAGTGCCATCTGGTGGCTACCTGGGGAACTGTATGAACTAATCACTCTTCTGTTGAACCTGCAGTCTGGGTTGGTATCCTGGAAGCCAGATCCAGACTTGGAAACAAGCAGTTTGTGCCTGAAGCAACAGGCAAAGAGAAAAGGTAAAGTCCAAGTCCCGGCAAATGTTTCGTGTGGGAGCTGGGAACAAGGAAGGAGCCAGAAGGGCTGTATCCACAGGAATTGATAGACAGCAAGGCTAGGTCCAAAAAGAGAGATCTGCGAAGGAATTCCAGCCAGAGAGAGAACTTCTGAACCCCAGCAAAAAAGGGAAACTTAGGGAACCTTTTTTCCTCCCATAATGGACTTGCATTCAGTCTTGGGGCAGGGATCAGTTTAATTGTGGGTTTACAGTCAGTTCTAACACCTTTCTCCAGGGGTTTCCTCAATTGCTTAAAAAAAATTCTTAATTTTTCTGCCATTGCTTAAAAGTCAGATAATTTCAGGTAACTCCACATAAGGCAAAGTTTACTTCACATTTCCCTTCTCTTTCTCTCTTTTCCCTTTCCTCTCTTCCTCCCTCCTTTTCTCTTTTCTCATCTTTTTCAGCTCTTATTCTTGCACTCAAGGAAAACCTCCCTCTTTTCCATCACTCTATTTGGGAGTCAAAACATAATCCTAGTTGTAGCTGATAAATCTGGGGATAACGCTTGTGGGTCAGCTTTCTCAAGGAAAAGGGAAGGCAAAGGTTGTGAAGTGAAGAATGGACACTACTAACACCTGGGTCCCGGGAAAGGGTTCGGAACACCAGCAACGCACCCGCCAGGCTCCGTCCTCCAGTCCAACCCCGCACTATTTCCCGTGTGCCCCATAGATCTTCATGTAAAGTATTCTCTGCCATATCCCCAGCATTTAAAATAGCACTTGGCATATAGAAGGAGCTCTATTAATATTTGTTGAAGAACTAGATGAATGTTCTTGATGAATAAGCAAGTCTGACTTATTTCTTTTTCCTGTATTTTAATTTTGCCTTGTAAATATTGCTATGATGCTCATTTTCATTGTAAAGGAATGACTTTTGACTTTCGTAGGATAATTTAAGCTTATATAACATGAGAGGATATTTCTAGCACAAAATTATTTAAAAAATTTCAACCTACCAACTGACAGACTGTCCGAAAATAACCTGTTGGTAAGTTGGGGACTCTCTGTACCTTTCCTTTTCATGTTTAAAGAGTGTATCTTTTACACATAAATGACATTAGAAAAACATAACAAAATGACCAGCTTTTACCTGTCTTGGCTTCTCAAGCGCACTTTGCATCCTCCTCAAAATAGAAGCCAAAACTGTTAAATATAGAGGAGAAAACAAATACAGAAAGCTGAAAATGATTAAGAATTTGGCAAATGTCTTGCTGTCTGTGTTTTCCGTTTGCTCTGTCTCTTTCCTGTTATAAATCCTTGATAACAGAGGCAGAGTGATACTTACTCTCTGTGTAGAACTAAGCACAGAGGAAATGTTGGGTTTATCTAATATTTTTCAGAATTGTGCCTGTGTTTGTGAGCCTTCTCAAGAGAGGAGAGGTGGGGAGGCAGGCTGTATTTATTTTATAGATTGTTCCTCTGACATTACTCCTATGTGAGAATTTTCTGGGACTAAAGAATGATCACTTGTTACTTTCCATTCCAAAACCTTAGGATTTTATAAATGTCTCACACATCCCTGTAATCTTAAGGAAGTTCTTTCACTACAGTACAAAGGAGCAGTTAAAATGAATTAAAAGCTAGCTTGAAATAAGGCAGCTGAGCAGTGGACGCACAGTGCCAGAATGTGCTAGGCCTTGGTTCATTCGTGAGGATGTGTCACAACATCCTGCCTCAGGCTTGACATTTTGTTCCTGGCCAATTTTAGTGACAGTGGTCATAGGGGGAGGGTGGATGTTTGGTCTTTAGTTCATTGACTACATGGAATACAAGAAGCTACTTGGTGTGAAAAGAGCATGGAGTAGCATTACAGGCACAGGGCTCTCAGACTGAATCTTGGAAGTGCCTCCAGTTAATTGTGTGACCTGGTATAAAATAGGTAACATCCCAGAGCTCTGGCTTTCTTGAAAATGGGAATGCCGATGCCTACCTAGAAGAACTGTTGTGCTACTAGGTAAAGCCTAGCACCTGGCTAGTGGTGCTTCCTCATTAGTGAGTCATGATCACTGCAGTCACATGTTCTCTTTCCATTTCTTTGCTAGGTACCTGGGGATCACGAGGCCGCTAACATACCCTGTCAGGCAGAATGGGAAATGCATGGCGAAGATGATTCTGTCCGTCTGGCTTCTTTCTGCTTCCATCACTTTACCCCCACTCTTTGGGTGGGCTCAGAATGTAAACGATGACAAGGTGTGCCTGATCAGCCAGGATTTTGGCTACACCATCTACTCCACCGCAGTGGCGTTTTACATCCCCATGTCCGTCATGCTTTTCATGTACTATCAGATTTACAAGGCTGCCAGGAAGAGCGCTGCCAAACACAAGTTCCCCGGCTTCCCGCGCCGGCACCAGCCAGACAGCATCATCTCTCTGAACGGCATGGTGAAGCTCCAGAAGGAGGTAGAGGAGTGTGCTAACCTTTCGAGACTCCTCAAACATGAAAGGAAAAACATCTCCATCTTTAAGAGGGAACAGAAAGCAGCCACCACCTTGGGTATCATCGTCGGGGCCTTCACCGTGTGCTGGCTGCCGTTTTTCCTCCTCTCGACAGCCAGACCCTTCATCTGCGGCACAGCCTGCAGCTGCATCCCACTGTGGGTAGAGAGGACATTTCTGTGGCTGGGCTATGCAAACTCTCTCATTAACCCTTTTATATATGCCTTCTTCAACCGGGACCTGAGGACCACCTATCGCAGCTTGCTCCAGTGCCAGTACCGGAATATCAACCGGAAGCTCTCGGCTGCAGGCATGCATGAGGCCTTGAAGCTCGCTGAGAGGCCCGAGAGGCCCGAGTTTGTGCTGTAAGGTCATTTATCACTATTTTCCTTTCAACACCCCCCGCCCCACCCACCCTTTTATGGAGCTTCTTAAAACGTATCTCAGAAATCTTCCTGAATCGGTAGTTGGCTTGTTTTCTACTAAGCACATCATATTTGAATTCAGAATTCCATAAATTCCAGTCCTCTACCCAACAGAATTCTGAAAGCCAAAGAGAGGTGCTTGGTTGGAAGACAAGACTGATTTGCTGCTGAACTGCCTTTGACATGCTTGATGGCAAACAAGGTGATGTTTCTCTTCCTTTCTCCACTAATAAGGGCCAAACTGTGTCCTTATATCTTCAAAAATTATAACATTATCAGTTTCATTGCTCTTACTCTTACACCCAGCAAAACTTTTTCGATGACCTCATCCTTTTCTGCTAAATAAAGGAAGCAGGTTCCACAGACTAACAAACAGTTAGAGAGTGTTTAGGAAGTGCTGCCCACCTCCTTAGGAGTTGAGAACCGATAGAAGATTGTTGAGTGTGTCTAGGAGGCATTATGACTTTCCAGGAGGCAATTGCATAGGGTGTTGGGACCTGAAAAAGGATCACGAAGGGCCAGTGGTGATGAGGAAGTGGACCTTTCTCGTGTAGCCCACATGTTAGTGCATCTGTCGTTGTAAAGAAGGTGGGAGACAGTGCTGTAATTAGATCGTCCGGAGGTCACGCAGAGATTGGCTTTAAATCTGAGGTAGACGAGACATCTTCATGTTTGAAAGTTGAGGGGATAGACACTGGAATCAGAATATTGATGGTGCTGGTGAGAGAGAGAGAGAGAGAGAGAGAGAGAGAGAGAGAGAGAGAGGGGATGAGTGCCGGTCCTGAGAGAGGAGGAGGCGTTCCTCCTCACTATACTTGGCAGGAAGGAATGGACCAGAGAACTGTGGACCACTGTAGCTGAGAGGGTCCTTCCCAGTCATCTTGGCCATGCCCTTCATTTGACAGAAGTGACTTAGATCTGGAGAGTGAGATGTGGCTAAAATAACCCACACACTCCACACTCTGCACGTTTGCATTCAAGTAAACACCAGGTGGATAACCCAAAACAACTGATAACTCTACTGGAGTCTCTGGAAGAATGATGTGGTGTCCAATCCACAGCTCACAGCAAACCTTGTTAGAAGGTTCCTACCCTTCTCTCTATTGCTCAAACTTGTTGGACCAGCTGGGGGCTCAGGGCTCCTCCCACTAATCTCTTCAACCCATTTCCCCCCCTCCGACTGGGCCGCTTGGATTCTAGTCTTTTTTACTTTCCCCCCACTAGCTCCACCTTCTCGGTTTTATTTCTTTCTCCTGCATGAATCTTCCTTTCCTGTGTAAACAGTTTCTGTATTGCTACTTTCAACTATTTATCAATTTCTTTGCATTTTCTTGATCAGCATAACAAAAGGCTTGGGAGTCCGGCACGCTACACTAGTATTTTAATGTGCTATTCTAAAATTTTGTGCCCTTTTCACAAGTATTCAAATAATAATATAAAACCAAATGTGATATAAGGAGGGATTTTTTTCCTTTTAATTTGTCAAATTTATGGATTTTTTTGCATTGCTCTAAATTGCTTTTTAAGCATCATGTTTTGATGGCTTTTGTTCTTTGGCACCATTATTGTGAAAATATGGAAAAGCAATTTCTAAAGTACTTCCATATAAAAGAATTTCATGAGGTTGTTTTCAAGTAGCTCAACCTTTCCTTCTCCCTTCCTCTGCTTGGTAACGGACTTCCTCTTCAGAGACCCGGACTCCCTGCTCCCTGTCAGCTGCAGTGGTTAGTCACGGAGCAGTAGCCTTGGGTCCCTGCCGTGAATTCCGTCTATGTGCTGCTTTAGGGTTTGTGCTAAAGCTTTGGAGCTCAGGGTGATTCTGCCTTTTCTTTATGGAAACCAGTGATTAGAGAAGGCAAACAAAATGGGTCCCATTTGAAACTGGGAAGAAGCATCGAGTCCCCCAAAGTCCTGGATATCTGTGGAGGGACGCTGCTTTACTGACAGAAAAAACAAAACGTTTGCTATTTCCTGGATTTTTTTCACCATTGTAGTATTTTCCTCACTATTAACCAGCTGGAATTCAACACTTTATTTTTAGGCAATCACTGATTAGTAATAATAATAGCTTATTTGCTTCATGCTTTGTATCATCTCTTTAAAGTAGGAAAGACCTTGCTTTTCCTAGTTTTTTTTTTTCGTAGATAGTAAATACATATAGCACAAAGTAAAGTCAAGCAGTCAGATGTGTATAGAAGAAGCATAAGCCTTGGGGGGATGTTTTAGCAAAAAAATACCCACGGTGACATTTATGAAGAAGGTGATAATCTGGGTAGGCTTTGAATAGAGAGTAACATTTTAACCAGAAGGGATGGCGGGGTGGAGGTGGGGCTGGGGCTACTCAAAGCTGAGAAGAGAGTTTGGACAGAGGCAGGTGCACAGATGTGGATGGGGCATGTCTTTAGCAGTACCTGGAGCTGGATAGATTGGGGTCAGCAAGGAGGGCCAGGTGGGCAGGACAGGTAGGGGAGCCTGGATCTGAGCTGAAGCATGGCCCCAGTCTTGTCCTTAGATGCCATTGTGTGTAGCGGGGGACAAAGTGAGAAATAGTGTCCCGTGGAGAGATGGATCCTATCACTGGGAAAAATCCATTTGTGTGGAGTCTTGGTAGTCAAGTGAGAGGCTGGCCCATTCCAATGCGATGGGGAGGCAGAGGCTGGGGGGCAGTGCCCGACCCTGGAACCTTCATAGACCTAGCTCTCAAGAACAGAGGTGTAGCTTGGTAAGTCAAGTTTTGTGAAGGTACAAAGTTAGGGGAGTGTGGATCTAAAGGGACAGTGGCTCTGCACCAAGGAGAAATAGACTTTTCCTCAGCTGTTGACCAAGACTTGTCCATGACTCATGCCGCCTCTATGAGCCTGGGAGGTAGGAAACATGGGGGGGCAGGGTCTCCTGGTCTTTGCACACACAGCTTACTGCAATGCACCCTCCGAGGTCTGACGGGGAGAATGCTTCTCATTAGTGGTGATCATTATTCTTTTCAAGTGGGGCAAGTGCAGCAGTATTTTTCAGGGATTTTTGAGAGTAGCACCATTGTGGGCTGCAGATGTATTACAAAAGTGAATTTCTAAATGGGTTACCTGGGGCTGATTTGCAAATAAATGAAGTCCCTGACAACTTACAACAGTTATGAAATGTATTAAAAGAGCCACAGATCTTTTTCTTTTCCATTAGAGATACTTGTAACCCCTTAGAAGCCACAAATGCTGCAAATTACTGAATGCTGTAAAAATTAAATCCACCCACCACAAAAAGAGAAACATTTATGGTTCTGCTAAATCATTTTCATGTCTTCTCTCTTTCTCTCTCTCTTTATAGACAAAACTCTGACTACCGTAGAAAAAAAAGTCATGATTCATGATCAAAAGTGGAATCATGGAGACGAGAAAAACAAGACAAGACAGAGGTGGAAACAGAACGAAATCATTTGCTGAGACTGTGGAATGCGGCTTCCGTTTTTTCTTGGGATGGTTCAGAGTGACAAGCAGGGCAATCTGTCGTACAAGCGTATTATGAGGGAGACAGTGACCTCCCCTTCTTTCCCCCTGTGGATCAGTGCTATTGTGTGCAAATCAAGATAGTGCTCAGGGTAAGATAGCCAGAGCAGCTCAGCAGTAAGCTCCTGAACAGAGCTGAGTTCCAGAGCAGTTTCTGATGCTTTGCGTTTGTCCAAGCCCATGCAAGTGGAAGCGAGTTCCAGTGTGCACTTCCCATGCTTCCAAGTCTAGGCATTGTGGCGAATATAGGAATCATTCACAAGACAGAATTAATTGTGTGGTAGGACAGAAGGGTGTTTCCCCAAGCTAACTGTGGTAAGCATAGTGTTGACTATGTTGCATGTCCTGTTTTAGAAAACAGAATCCTGTCATCAGCTCACACAAATGATTTCTCAGAGCAGTGTCTGTTCTAAGCTACTGTCAAGCAGTTTGGCTTTGTGCAGGGTCCCTGTGACCTCCCCACCAACGTACTTTCTTCGTTCACTCAGTTCTTGTTATGGTATAACTCAGGAAGAGCTCTCAGGATGGAGAGAATCCTAAAACCTGAATAAAGCTTTTTCTTGTGCTCACACTTCGTCTGAGGGTTCCTGAGAGGTAGCGAGGTTCCGTCCATGAGGACTTTTTCACCTAACCGCACTGTTCGTTAACATGGGAGTTGGCACTGAACTTTTGACTCTCATTGCACATGGGTGCATTGGGCCTGCAGGCTGGTCCCTGACTGGTTTTGGGAGGAAGTAGGGGAATAAGGGGGTTTCCATGAGAGGTTGTGATACTTCTGGAAATGGAGCATCAATATGTGAATTCCCGTTGAGCATCATTGTGTTAAACTGAATCATATGAATCGGAGGTCACCTGGGATCCTCACCGTCGGTAAACGCTCCAGAATACCATTCTGTTCCTTCTAGCGGAGTTGTTTTTGTGTTCTCTGTATCTTAAATCAAATGTGTGCCTGGCCAATTCTGTTCTCCTGCTCTCTCCCTCCCTAAACTGACAGGCATTAAGGGCAGACAAGGAAACAGAAAAGGTCCCTTTGTGGATAGTATTTTTTTAATGGAATTATGAAATATCATGAGCTAAGGAGACAGAAAGACAGTGTAACAGAAGAATACCTCTAAGGGGATAAAGTGAATGCAAACCTTCCTTTGATAAAAGAGAACTGTAAGAGAATATTATTTTCCTACCATAAATGTAGCTGTTTCCTCGGAGGATAATGTGGAATTCCAGCGTGGATTATGGATTTCTCCCAACTTTCATTGACATTGCTTCTTACCAGACACAGGGCAGGATCCGCCTTTCCCGGAAGGGGAGGTGGGGCCCTGCCCGTTCAGACCCAGCTTGTACAAATTCCTGAACCGCAGATTTGCTAAAGTGACTGTACATACTTATATTCATAATTTAAATGATTACTTCTGGTCAGATAAATGTTAAATTTGAAAATGTTTTATTACATTACATCAAATAAAGTTTATTTGTAGCTGTAAGAAAACAACTTAAGTAATGATTTTTAATTGAAGGTCTGATGTCATAAATGTTGCTATATGTTGAGTAGTGGGTGGGTCAGCTTACTGTGTTAATACTGTGTTTGCTAAATTCAACAGGTAGTTAAGGCAGTTCTGTAATTAATTACATTTCACTGTGAGGATTCATCCATTTGGTAAGTCGTCTTTTTTTAATGAGTGTTCCTTTCTTGATTTGATTAATGAGTGTTTGTTGGGCTTTGGTCCCTTCTGCACTGTGGACATAAAGGGGCAGAGATGAGCCAAGCAGGGTCTTACTCTGAAGGAGTTTGCCTGCACACAGCGGGCAGGTGTTCCTCGGATTTGTCAACTGTAAGGGCCGTGACTGTTTGTAGAGAGTGACATGCTAGTTTCTTCCCCTGTCCATAAGACGGCATTGCGGATAATTGGATGGATTTAGGTTTTCAAATGTGTTTACCTAACGTTTTTATTAGGACCTGAATTATTAAAAATGGGTCTTTATCTGCCCGACTTGAACACCTGATCAATGAACTCTTGGCTCCCTCCCGGTGAGGGCTGGGTGGTGAGGGCTGGGCACTGTGCACTGCACTCCCGTGTGCGGCAGCCAAGTGGAAGGAAGGGTGAAACTGAGACAATGAGAGAACACCAAACGGTTTATACTGTTTCACATACAGCATAGTTTTTGTCTTAGCGAAGAATTGGGAAAAATCACTGAAATAAACATTTTACCTATAGTTTATGACTGTTCTGGAATCATAACTCTTACCACTAATCTCTCTCTTTTTTTTTTTTATTATTTTAATGATTGTTTAAGTACATTTTTCTCCCCTTTACTCCCAGTCAAGCCCACCCACCCCTCTCCCATCTTCCCTCCCATTACCACCCTCCCCCTAGTTTTATCCATGTGTCTTTTAACTTTGTTCCTGCAAACCCAGGCAGGAAGTGGCCAGAGGAGAGAGAAGAGGGAATTTTAGGGGAAAAGGGGAAGGGTTTCCACTAATCTCTCTTAGTCCAAGGTGTCAACTGACAGCCTCTGCAAAGGCTGAGCATTGGGAAGCCGCGCTTAGCTCGTGAAGTACTTGTGAGAGATAACTGAATGACCGCTGCTTGGCTGTTTCGTTTTATTTCACAGATATTAAACAGGAGGCACTTACAGAATTCCTAGGTTTTCCAGAAACTTTCATAATTCTTAAAGAATTTATGATGGTATCATGTGCTTGAGTGGCTTGTATATGTCTTTGGTGATTATATTTTCATGAAATTTTATTACATTCAATTACTAGCAGGCATGAGATCAAGAGTAAGAATAGAGAATTCAGTTAATTTTTTAAATAGTTTATGCTAATATAGTAATTGTCTGAATTGCCATCTGTATATGGGGGAATTTTCCTTTCAGTGCTTTGATTGTCAAGAGACTTCTCAATTTAAGGTGTATTAATGTTTACAAATCCCGCATTTTTAAACAGTCCATGCTGTTTCCCGTCTCAGGCCCTTCACACATGCTTTGCCTTTCTGTCTGGAATGTTCTTTCTAGTGTCAGTTATTTATTTAATATTTGTTTTCATCATTGTTCAGTCATTCTTCAGGGGCAGGGACCATGTCTGCTTTCCTTGCTTTCCAAGCACCTAGCACTGTGTTTGGAACGTACCCAGTAGGAACGTAATAAATATTTTTTAGTAGGAGGGGAGGAAGACAAAAAGACAGGGAAGGAAGGAGGGAAAGGGCAGGAGGAAAGCCAGAGTTGACTTGGCACCCTTTTAAATTTTCAGATGAGGAAAGTGAGGAGCCTTTGGAGTGATCCAGGGACGCATGCAGTGAGTGGGCGAGAAGGAGCTGTGATTAAGCTCTCTGAGGTGCACCCTGGGCAGGCCCTGTGCTCCACCGGGACACTTCTTTTGCATGAGTTTCTCATATCAAGAGAGCAACCTTTTCTTAATTTTCTGCACTAGTGGAGCAGAGCTGTGTATGTGTTATGGCCCATATGCTGAGACTTGTTTATCTACAGCTAGCCAGATGGTCCCTAGCAGCAGACAAATAAAAAGCCATTTGGAAACTTTCAGAGGGTCAGCGTGTTTTGAAAGCCTTGGGAGCAATCCTCGTTGTGATGTCATTGCTTACTCACTGCAAGCAGTGTCAATCAGAAGAGGGAGAGCTCGTTACACACTACCTGTGAAACACGCGGACCTTGGGCACCGACTTGGAGTTCCCGGGTACGGAAGCTTATTTAATCGGATCTTTTTTAAAACTTGCTTGTCTACACTTTCTCTGGAGAAGGAAAGTAATTTCTTAACTTAAACTACTTTGCTTTTCAAGCTCCTGCTGGCTAAATTAAAATGAAAAAAGAACCCTGCTTAGACAGTACAAGCAATGGAGATATGTGTGATCACCAACAATAATGGAAAAGCAAAACTTACTGTGTCTCACTGCAGCAGAGCATGAAAGAGGTTGACAACTGTCAGGCATAGACTTGCAGATAAAAGTTATGTTGGGCAGTTGGCATTTTTTTAAAAAGCCGAGTTGAAGGAATTAAGACATCTTATAACTATGGTGCTCTGGACAGACACACACGAAGTCCTAGATTGTATTCAAACTGTAGAATTTATGCTCGGAGATTATGGACCAAGAGGAAGGTAATGGAACAAGAAATAGTTAGGATACTCTAAAGAAATGAAAGCTCAATTTATGATTCTTCCTCTAAGAATTTCACTGATTCATCCATTCACTCAGTCATTCAAACAAATATCTTTTATACAGGGTCCTGCACAAATAACACCCCTTGTTTTAGTCACAGAATTTTTTATTACAAAATCATAAGCATGTAATTCTGTAATATAACATAATCACACTCAAATGCACCATATGACATTTTAGGTGAAATGTTCAAATTAAAACTATGAATTATTACACCCATGTCCTTACCCTACAACTGCACTCAAGCAGGCCTTCCTTCTGCTGGGCTCTGTATGTCAGAGACTGTAAAACACCAGAGCCCAGTGGCAAGACAGAAGCTTCCCGTACTAGTAAAGCTGAAAGTCTAGCAAGGAATCTGAATGTTACACAAATGCTTATAATAATATACAACGGATACTATGCTAAGGCAAGTGCAAGAAGGTTCAGAAAGAAATGTACACTTAGCATATTGATATAAACTTGTAAATCTCAATGGAGGAGAGAGTGACAATCCAGAATAGCAGATGGAAAGAAATATCTAGAGTTTAATCTTTGATGTGTATTATGTAATATTTTGGTGCCAAATTACCTTTCTTAATTACATTTTGATTAGGCTGTTATTAAAATGCTCTTTATTCTTCAAAGCCACACAGTCTCACAGTGGGAGAGGTGGTGCAGAGCTACAGTGAGAGGCAGCAAAAAATCAGCTGCAAATATAAAACCTTGTCTTGGACAGCTTACAAAGTGAACAATCCACCTGTTAAAAAGGGAGCTACGGCTGTACCCACGGAGAATTATAGAGCTAGAGGAGCTCAGGGGTGATCTAGGGCAACTCCCTATTGCTTAGCAGGTGAAAAAATGCTAAATTAGAGCTGCATTTTGTTTAAATTTCTTTAAAGGAGTGTGGTGTAGAGCAGTGCTTTGCCAACTATTTTTGGTGAAGAATTTTAAAACGCACAGCTATGTATTAGAAAAATAACGAATTACAAGAAAAATTGAAAAACATACAAAATATAAGCCGACTTTTTTCTTTTTAGGTTCAATAGACATAAAATTACATTTAAATACATACAGTCAGAAGAAATATGACATGTAGGAAAAGGAAAGAAACACAAAAACTGACCATTGTCTAACGGAAGTGTGCTGTGCATTAGGGCAAACCTAGCAGTTCCCCCACTGAGATGTGTCTGTGGCACAATCATTACAAACTCAGGGCACTAATGTGCGAGGCTCTTTGCAGCGTGCTGTGAGGAGCAGGACACGGTGGCGGGGGCGGGGTGAGGAGGGAGGGTGAGGACTGTGAGGCACAGCTGGTCTCTGAGAGCTCCACCTGCAGTGGCAACGGTGCAGACGGGCCGAACCTTCATTCATGGTTCAGAGCCATTAAACACTGAGTGTGCCTCGTGGTTCTGCTCTTCAGTGATCTCTAATTAAATTGAATCCAGAAGCTGACCTGCAGGCACTGAAAGGTGTTTCATTTTCAGAATGGTTATATTAACTAAACTGTTCTTAAGGCAATGAGACTAAACATTGACAGTGTCAGAGTTTGAAGGTGAAACAGGTTGTGACATTCTATCAAGTAACCGAACAACCTTAATCTTAAACCCAATATTTTCTGAACCTCACTCTGAATAAGAATTTTCTAGGCAACTTGTTAAATGTGAAGATTCCTGGGCCCCATTTCCAGAGATTTGGATTCATTATGTCCTGAGCTGCACTGGAGGGTGAAAGGACTTTTAACGAGCCCACTGGATGATGCTGGCACAGCCGGTCTGGGTCCTAGGCTGAGCACTGCTGCTCCCAAACATGGTGGCAACATGAATTGTCTAACTGATGCTGTGCTACTAGTGTGAAAAGGCATGATTCATGTGAAATAATATTAAAGCATTTGTATATGGTTATAGAATCTTGTCAGAGAAATACACAACATGGTACTCTGCACTTACTACTGGTTCCTAAAAGGCCAACTGGCTTGTGGGGGAAAATAATCTGCAAATGACCTTACACGGTTTTCAACTATATTTAAAGACATATAGATGCTAAAGTTTAAGTGCAGAGCTGGCTAACCCCTACACTATTGAGCAACTACTGGCATCAACTAATTAATATTGGAGCTAGTAGAGGGTTAGCTGAGAATGAATGCATCATATTTCTGTCCCCATGCTCAAGCAGCTGATCAAACATTTGTCAACAAAGCAAAGAGTAGATTTTTGTGAAATATGTGTTGAATATTAGCCAGATGTTGACCTTGACCAAGGTCCACGCTTTCATCATTGTGTGTGTGTGTGTGTATGGCAGTGATGAATACAACTCACATTAATTGAGTGTTTATTACTCATCAGTTAGTCTAGTAATCCTCAACAACACCCCTAAAATGTTATCCCCATTTTATGGGTGAGGGTACTGAGCTCAAGGACATTAACTTTTAAGTAGCAAAACTGAGGTCTTCAGCTGGCGAGTACTTTTCTTTACGTCCTTCCTTTCCACAAAATGCATCTCATTGGTCCCTGACTGGTTTGGTGGGCCTAGACATATGGATCTGAACTCAGGGGAATCACTCTTCATTCTTCAAATACCTCCTCTTACACTGAATACTCCGAAGCAGTGTTTAAGGTTAAATTCCAGATAATTGTGAAGAGAGCAAAGCTTCGTAATCCCATTCTTGGATCCCTCCATTTCCGGGTACCTAGTATTTCACTGCTTTCTCCTGGCCGTGCGTTTCTGATGCAGCCTACCTGTGGTGTTTAATTTTATGGATCTATTTGCCTGGATCAGGGGGTGTCCAGATATTTGACTCAATGTTATTTCTGGGTGTGTCTGTGAGAGTGTTCTGGATGAGATTAGTATTTGAATCCACCGGCTGGGTAAAGCAGATTGCCCTCCCCCGAGTGGGTGGGGCTTCATCCAATCCGTTGAGGGTCTGAAGGGAACCGGAGGGTGGAGGGAGAATTCACTCTGCCTGCCTGCTCAGATGGGGCATCAGTCTTCTCCTGCCTTTGGACTGGGACCCTTGGACCTCTGGTTCTCAGGCCCTCGCACACAGACTGAATTACACCTCGGGCTTTCCTGGGCCTCCAGTTTGCAGATGGGAGGCAATGGGACTTCTCAGAGCCTCCATTATTAGGTAAGCAATTCTTTATAATAAATCTCATATACATATATGTTTATATATCTCTCCTTATAATATGTAAACCAATAGGACATTGGTGTATATACATGTAGATATATGATATATGTTTTAATAACCTATATATAATATATGTAATAACCTGTTTGTTCGGTTTCTCTGGAGAACCCTGGCTAATGCACTGCTCTAACTGCTATTGCCCTATAATGTGTACCTTTCTACATTCTCCTCATTAAAACTCACCTGTCCTAGGTAGGTTCCAGCCTCTCATCTTTTGCTGTCTCTTAGCTGTCAGCCCATTAATCAAATACACTAATCTATTCAGGGGCAATGTCCTCTTCTACAAGGTACATAGTTACATATCGGGGTGAGAGCTCCTTGGGTTGATGTCTGAACCGGAGGGAGTGTTGACAGAAATCTCTGTGACAAGTTTGTGGTGGTGACAGAAGCTCAAATCATACCTGTGTGCCTCCTTCATTGGCTGGGATTCCTTGAATCCTACAGCTGTTTAGTTACTTACAACCCCCTCCCCCAAGGGACCCCTGCAGCTGACATGCTGTTATCCAAGTCCACCTACAGGTTTCTCTCCTGGCCACATTGGAGCTGATAACGGAAGAACTCTCTAGCTTTTAGAATCAAACATGAATGAGGGTAATTCGCGAACACTTGCTATTTGTCAGGGAGACTTGGCTGTTGTCCCTGATGCTGGTCTTTGTGGAGATCTTCCATGAGGCAGCTCCAGCTGCTCTTCCACCCTGAGAGAGCAATTCCTGTGAAGAATGTTTACTGTCATCCTCATTGTGCCATCAACGGCCTCATCAATGGCTCCCTATGAAACGTTAGGGTGTATTTTGGAAGTGAAGATAAAATTAACACCTGGAACTATTTCTGGGTGCATGGATCAAAGATTACTTTTTATAGTGCTTAGTCTCTTGGGTCCTAGAAATTTAATTTAGCAAACTTTAAACTTATCTGAAAAAATAAAATGTTTAGTTTAATTAAATCAATTAAGGGAAAATTTAGCCTAATTCCCATTTACCCATTTGGATCATGCAAAGCACAGATTTTTTTCAGATGAAAACCATCCCTTAAATATTAGACCATAGGTTGTAAGGGGGGGGGGGCATGCAGTTGTGTGGCAATATTACCTAATATAGACCAATGTAAAATGTTTCATTTCTATTTCACCACAGCAAACATAAAAAGGGACACTATTTAATTGACATACCATTGGTGAAGTCAGGTGAGGAAAAGGCATGTATTTTCTTGAAAGAAATCATAACCAGAATTTTAGAATGATCTTAGCAAATTTGAGCTTCTGAAAGAATAAAGCAGAGTTTCTACACTTGATATTTTTTTTAAATGGGAAAAGATGAAGTATTATTAAACACCCATTCATCTATTACTCATTTTGTCGTATGCATTTTAAGTCTTTATTAGTAAAAGAAAAAATTCAATATACAATTAAAGGCCCCCTTTATACCCTTTGTTAGAGCTGTGTGACCTTGGGCAAGTTCCCTAACCTCTGTTTCTGTGCATCAGTTACTTCATCCATAAAATGAGGATCATACTGTCCAGAACCTCATGGGGTTGATGAGATGATTAAATGAATAACAGAGTAAAGAACTGAGGACAGAGTCTGATGCACTGATGCTCATTTGGTGTCCCTGGCATTGCTCCCCTCACCCCCGCTCTCCCCCAGAGACAGTCCTGTGCTGCCATTACTGTGCAGCCTTCTAATCAGTGTTTATGTGCCTGCAACACATGATAGTTGTGTCTTTCAAAGGTGACCTAACTGTACAAATTTTACACAGAGGGCACTGCCATTCTGCGTATGCCATTCTTCTGCAAACTGCTTTTTCTTTTTCTCAGTGCTAGGTTTCTGAGATCTCCGTGTTAAGAGATATAGATCAAGTTCATCCATTTAGTTCCACTATAACATTTGGTTTGCTGAATATACTGTACCTTATTCACTCATTTTTCCTCTCATGGACATTTAGTTTATGTCTAGTTTTTGTAACTGTGAAAATGCTGCCATGAGCATTTATGGATGTGTCACCTTGTGTATATCAGTGAGAGTTTTTTTATATGGGGCTTCCCAATACCACTCCCTTGGGCCACACCACCACACATTACTGTGGCTCTAGAGCAAGGCTACCCCAGGGGCTGAGGAGGGCAGTGTCTTGTGACACAACCACAATGCATTTACACATGCAGTGCAGACCTGTTGGGAAGCTGTGTTCCAGAGGTCTGGTCTTCAAATTAGGGTACGTGCCCTGTGCCAATAGCAGCCCCTCCACTGCACACACAGGTAGACGTGCACACAGACCCCACACTTACACAAGCACACACACACATTTGCATCTGCACATGCACACGCACTGGGACTTTCCCTGTATTTGACCTGCTTGAAGGCCGTGTGGAAGTTCCCACCTCCACGTTTACCTTCTCCTTAGCCCCTTTAACCAAAGAAAGGTCTCTCACCCACCCCGGATCTTCATACAGCATTGTGCCCCAAAGGAACAATTCAAGACCCTGGGGTCCACGTAGTACCCTTTCATTGAGGGCCTAGGAATTTGCAGCAGCGCTTCATGTCTTTCCTCGCACGTATTTCTGTTAAAGGCCAAAACTTGGGTGGAACTTAAAATCCAGATAAAATATATACACCACTTAAAATTGAATCTCAGATGAATAACAAGTAATTTTATATTATTTTTAGCATAAGCATGTCCTGAAGTAACATGTCTCCATGTGTGCCACGGGAACATACTGATAGTTAAAAATTATTTGTTGTTTACTGAAACTCAAAGTTAAATGGGCATCCTCTGTGTGTGTGAGTGGGTGTTTGCTAAATTTGGCAAACCTGGTAGGTGGGGTTAGAGACAGTTTTGTTGTCCATGAAGGGATGATCTGAATTTAGATATGTTGACGTGTAGGTGGCCGGACACATTTTGTTGAATGGTCCCTTCTCCTGATTGTCAGAAAACACATGGTACCAGTAGGGACGCCCGTGAGGTTAAGAAATTAGGTAAGAAATGCAGAGAACATTGTGTCTTATTTTATTGGGACAGTGAACTCATGGCAACTCCTTGGTCTTTATCCATCTGTGTTAGACCACAACTGTTCGGGAATTGTGGGAAGCATGCTGGGAAACACCTGTCTGTGAGAAGCGGAGCCTGCATTTCTCACTGGGAAGAGGAGAAAGTGGACACGAGACTCATTCACCGGGGCTGGGTCTTGGCTCACCTGCATTATTGGCATGATGTAAGGGGGAAGGAGGCAAACAACTCCATATTTATTTCATAGTATAGAAGTCAACAATATGCCTTTGAGTAAAGGATACTTATGTTGGAAGTGTTAGTGGTTTTCATTTTCTTGAACATTTATTCAGACTTGTAGAGGAAACATTTCTATTACCGTTGCAAAAAGATGATTGGATATTATAAATTCATATACACTCTTCATTTGGACTCAAATTTCCTGCTCATTGCCACCCAGCAATCAATTCTCAGCTCATTTGTTCATTTCTATCATGTATTTATTAGATCTATATAACAGGTGTATCTAGTGTTTTTTTAAAAATAAAAATGCACTTAGTCATTAATATAATGTTGGTAAACAAACCACATCAGGCCTCATTCCTTTTAATTTGCTGTTAATTTACAATGAGCCCTGTTTCATTTTAGCAAAAGTAATATTCAGTCTGTATACATGAGCTAAATGAAAGAACTTTTTTATTTATTTCATTAAAATGTACATTTTTAATAAAAATTTACATTTTACATTTAATAATTATCAAAGTTTGCAATATATTTAGTTTTTGATCAATTGTAATTTATAGTAATTAATATGATAGTAATTAGATATAACAATAATATTTAAATTACTATTTAAAATCATTTAATGGTAATTTTTTTAAACACATTTCTTTTTTAAAAATATTTTATTTCTTTATTTTTCTGAGAGAGGGGAAGGGAAGGAGAAAGAGAGGAAGAGAAACATCAATGTGTGGTTGCCTCTCACAAGGCCCCCACTGGGGACCTGGCCTGCAACCCAGGCATATGCCCTGACTGGGAATTGAACCAGCAGCCCTTTGGTTCACAGACCGTGTGTGCTCAATCCACTGAGCTACACCAGCCAGGGCTTAATGGTAATTTTTAAATCAAAAATTTCTTTAACTCAGTCTTAGAGGCACAAGAAAAAATCTTGCAATTTATTATTACATATACATTTCTGTAACAGAAATATGGTAGAGTGATTAATAAAATACATTCAAGCAGGTGACATGCAATGGAAATACAATTTTTTTTAAGATTTTATTTATTTTTATTTTTAGAGAGGGAAGGGGGGGAGAAAGAGAGAGAGTGAGAAACATCAATGTGTGGTTGCTGGGGGCCATGGCCTGCAACCCAGGCATGTGCCCTGACCGGGAATCAAACCTGCGATGCTTTGGTTCGCAGCCTGCACTCAATCCACTGAGCTACGCCAGCCAGGGCAAAATACAATTTAAAAAAAGTGGCAAAATGTCCAATGTTAAAAAAGGGCTCTTTGTATATTTAAAAAAATAGATATTATTGTTTATCTTATACTACTTTTAAATAGATTTAAAATAATATCACAGTTTTATATTTTTAAGTATCAATATAACAATTGCAAAATTACATCTTTTGCAGCTGGAGGTCAGGGACTTTGGGTCCTCATTTATGTCTTTAAAATTTTGTAAGTGGATGCATAGTTTTTCAAAATTATTTGACACAGTATGTGTGCAAAAAACGTAGATCCCCAACAGCTCTGGTGTGCCCACAGAGGAAATGCTGTGAAGGAGGGTGTGTATGTCCTTAACTAGATTTTGCCAAATTCTAACTGGTTGCTCCATTTTACACTCCCACTAGCAGTGTATGGGAATTCTCATATTTTGACATTTCTCACACAGTATTGTCAAGTTTTAAGGGTTGCCAGTCAGAGGTGTAACATGCTATCACTTTGTGGTATTAAATTTGCACTTCCCTGGTGACTGGTAAGGTTGAACCTCTCGTGTGTTTTTTAGCCATTTGTATTTCTTCTGTTGAGTGCCTTCTCTTATCTTTGTCCATTTTTCATTTATTAATGTACATATTTGTAACACAGGGAACTAGTTTTTTATAGCGTTGAATTTTGTTGTTTATTGTGGGGAAAACACCTTTAAACTTCCTTTACTCCTAATTCTCAACTTAGTCCTTAATTAGCAAAAAAATTAGCCCAAATTTAACAAAGAATTCATGTTCTTGATCTGTTACTAGAGGGTTTCCTCTGTAGAAATTAACTGCTGATTTTCCTTTCCGTATAAAGCATCAAGCCATGTGGACTTCTGACTACATAATGAGAATCACATATTTTGCACGTCTAAATGTGCAGGTAACTTAACAGAAATGAAAAAAATACACGAAATAAAAGCTGCTTGTCAGCTACTAAAAATCTACGGTCATGTTGGTTTGTTTAATAAGATTTGATTCTTTTAAATATGAAATTGTTTAGGAAAAGGGTTCCCTCTCGAGGTGTCTGGACTACAGGCCGTGGAGCCGATTGGCCTGGGCAGTGGGCATATATGGAGCCATTGGAATATCGCTGGTTTATGGAATGGGCTGCACCTCATAGGTGATACAGAAAATGGCTTTAATTTTCCTCCCACCACTATTTTCATTCTGATGATCAGATCCCCCTTCCTGGCCCATGGATACCACCAACCAAGCCCAAAACTTTCTCAATGGCAAGAAGCTTTCCTTTCAGTGATTAGGATCCATTATAATGGATTAAAAAATCCAATCTGATCCAGCAGAAAACTTCCATTTTAAAGCCAGTTTAGATCTCCTGTTCCCTCTAGCTCAGCCCTAACCTGAGTTGTGTAACTCAGAGCCCTGCGGGAAAGAGGATGCGGTCTCTGGGTTCACACTTCTCATCGTTTCTCTTTTCCTCGGCTTGGAAAGGGAGGGAGGATCAGAGGGCGAGGGAGACACAAAGCAGAGGGACACAAGTGTTTTTACTTAGCTGGTGTCCTTCGTGGTCCTCTGATATGGGCAGTGTCTGGGTGCTGGCTGTTCTGTAGGGCATTTTCTTTACATATATCCATTCTGATGTAGTTCTGTGCTCTCCAGATAACTTCTCAAAACCTGCAGTTCCTTCCCCAGCGCTTTCTCCTTCTCTTGCTGTGGAGAGTTACTCCGGCCCAGCTCCCCACTTTAAATTTCGCAGGCTGTGGCTGCTCCAAGTGTGGTCCAGGGACCGGCAGCAGCATCATCACATGGAACCTGTCAGAAATGTGGAACCTCAGGCTCCATCTTCAAAGGACTGAATGAAAATCTGTGTTATACAGTGATTCTCCAGGTGATTCAGGTGCAAAATGAAGTTGAGAAGCTTGACCTCTGCCAGAGGCAGTCTCTGGTCTCTGTTCAGGTTGACCCCTAGCCTCCAGGGATGCACGTAAGGCTCTCTCAAGTCCTCTCAAAACACCCTATCTCCATCTCCCCTGACCTTCTATAGTTCAGTGTCATCCAGCTGGAGAACCTTATTGCAGGAACCCCTAATTTCTATGAGACCTTTTTCCAGGCGCCATCATTGCTTGGTCTGGAAGGGGTGCGCTTCATTTCTTTCTCCATGAATAAAGAGGAGAAAAGTCCAAAACTTTCCTCCTGAAGCCTAGAAGTCTAGAAGCCACTGCTTTTCTGACCCTCTGAACAAACTGCAGTCTTTTGCCTGGAATGGCTAGGTTAAGGGCAAGAGGGGAGGACCAGAGAACCAGCTGTCATTCAGCAAGGCTTGAAGGGAGGGCTCTGACAGACCCACAGGTGCTCTTATCATAATGGTAATGGAAAAGTTACATTCTTCCTATTACAGTAAGGAGTATAACGTGAAATGTGGTCTAGTTTTGGAAATTCTTTTCACATCACAAAAATGCCAAAGTTGGTTAGAATAAGTGAAAGAAGTGTAATTTATAGGCTATGTTATTTAGACTACCATTTGTAGTGAAAAGAAGTAGGACAGTTGGATAAAACCGAAATAGAAAAACATCTTGAGAGCATCTGACAAGAGTGGGGTAGCAGGGAGGTAAGCAGAGCCCAAAGCTGTTTTTGAACTGCCTATAGGGCAAGCCTGGGGTTCACTTATGATGGGCTTGAGGTACAGAAATGGAAGGATCTCCCAAGAAGGGGAGTCTAGTAGGAGACCCCCCACACTGAGCTCAGACCTTAAAGGACTGAGATATCCTGAGAGTAATCCATAACTAAGCCCACCCTACTCATACCTCAATTCCCATTTCTACCCCTACCTCTTCTTGGAAGAGGTTGCCTTGAGTGGTGCGAAGGGAGGAAAGTGGGGGAAAACTTTGCTGTGGTCTAGGGAACCCCAGGCTTCTTTTTTAAACAAAATATACTAATTTATTTTCAAGTATGTTACTTCAAATTGAGTGTATTATTCATATACATTACGTTATGCTATGTAAACTTGTCAACTAATTTTTCTTCTGTATTATAATAGCTTTTAAGTGAGTCATGGTAATAATCTTTCTGATATAGTAATATTTATTTATTACTCTTTTTGGGGGGAGTAGATTGATTGATTGATTTTTTATTTAATCTTGATTGAGTTTTTTCCTCCATTACTATTTAGTCACATTATACCTCTCTCCTCCTAGCAATTACCACTGTAGTCCATGTCCACCAGTCCTTTTTCCTTTTTGCTCAATCCCTCCACCCCTTAACCTCCCCTCCCCTCAGCTGTCATCCTGCTCTCCATTTATGAGTCTGTCCCCATTTTCCTTGCTGGTTCAGTTTCTTTATGAGATTCCACATGTGAGTGAAATCATATGGTATTGTCCTTTCTCTGACTGGCTTATTTCACTTAGCATCATATTCTCTGGATCCACCCATACTGTCACAAAGGGTAAAATTTTCTTTTTTATGGCTGAGTAGTATTCTATTGTGTAAGCATCCATTAGTTGTTTTATCCACTCATCTACTGATGGACACTTGGGCTGCTTCCATATCTTGGTGATTGTAAATAATGCTGCAATGAACATAGGGGTGCTCATGTTCTTTCAGATTAGTGTTTTGGGTTCCTTCAGATTAGTCCTAGAAGTGGGATCACTGGACAAAAAAGGCAGATCCATTTTTAATTTTTTGAGGTAACTCCATACTGCTTTCCACAGTGGCTGCACAGTCTGCATTCACACTGACAGTGCAAGAGAGTTCCCCTTTCCCCACATCCTCACCAGCACTTGTTTGTTGATTTACTGGTGACAGCCATTCTGACAGGTGTGAGATGATATCTCATTGTGGTTTTAATTTGCATTTCTCTGATGATTAGTGACGTTGAGCATTTTTTCATTTGTTTATTGGCCATCTGTATGTCCTCTTTGGAGAAGTGTCTATTTAGGTCCTCTGCACATTTTTTAATTGGGTTGTTTGTTTTTTTATTGTGGAGTTTTATAAGGTCTTTATACATTTTGGATATTAACCCCTAATCAGATATATTGGCAAATATGTTCTCCAGTTCTGTGGGTTGCCTTTTAATTTTGTTGATGATTTCCTTTGCTATGCAAAAACTTTTTAGTTTTATATAGTCCCATTTATTTATTTTTTCTTTTGTTTCCCTTGCCTGGGGAGATATATCTGATAAAATATTACTATGAACAATGTCTGAGATTTTGCTGCCTATGTTTTCTTCTATGATTTTTATGGTTTTGGGTCTAACATGTAATGTTAATCCATTTTGAACTTATTCTTGTGTGATATAAGAAGATGGTCTGGTTTCATTTTTCTGCACATATCTGTCCAATTTTTTAACACCATTTATTGAATACACTATCTTTAGCCCATTGTATGTGTTTGCTTCCTATGTTAAATATTAGTTGACTTTAAAGGTGTGGGTTTATTTCTGGGCTCTCTATTCTATTCCATTGGTATGGTGTCTGTTTTCATGTCAGTACTGTGCTGTTTGATTACTATGATCTTATAGTATAGTTTGGTATTAGGTAGTGTGATACCTCCATCTTTGTTCTTTCTCAGGATCACTGTTGCTATACAGGGCTTTTTGTGGCTCCATATAAATGTTTGTTCTAGTTCTGTGAAATACATCATTGGAATCTGGATAGGAAGTACGTTGAATCTACAGGTCACTTTGGGTAGTATGGATATTTTAATGATGTTAATTCTTCCTAATCATGAGCATGGTATGTGCTTCCACAATTTGTATCTTCTTCAGTGTCTTATAATGTTCTGAGTACAGGTCTTTCACATCCTTGGTTAGGTTTATTCCTAGGTATTTTGTTCTTTTTGTAGCATCTTCCATGTGCACTTGAAAAGTATGTATATTCTGCTGCTTTGGGGTGAAGTACTCTGAGGACATCAATTAAATCCATTTGATTTAGTGTGTCGTTTAAGGCCACTGCCTCCTAGTTGATTTTCTGTCTGGAAGATCTATGCATTGAAGTCAATGGGGTGTTAAAATCCCCAACAGTGACTGTATTTCTGTAGATCTCTTCCTCTATGTCCATCACTATTTGCCTCATATATTTAGGTGCTCTGATGTTGGATGTGTGAATGTTTACTAGGGTCATATCTTTTCATTGAATTGCTTCCTTTATCATTACGTAGTGTCCTTCTTTGTCTCTTATTATAGCCTTGGTTTTAAAGTCTATTTTGTCAGTTCAAAGTACTGCTACCCCAGCTTTCTTTCCCTTTCCATTTTCATGGAATATCTTTTTCTATCCCTTTACTTTTAATCTGTGTGTATCTTTCGATCTGAGATGTGTCTCTTGGAGGCAGCTTATATATGGGTCTTGTTTTCTTATCCAGGCCTTCTTAATTTACTTTGAGGTGGTTCAGAGTGAGCTGTAATTCTTCCAGACACCTGGAAGAATCAAATGCAAATCCTCTGTGGGGGAAGCCTAGTTTTCAAAGAACTCCCTTTTATATCTTTCAAAGATGATGCTCTGTAGGGTCTTCATTCATTACAAGGGTTCCTGTGTCATGTAAAACTTAATATAAATGTATATGCTTTTCTCCTGTTAATCTGTTTTATGTGTTTAACTTTCAAAGTCCCAGCCAAAAAGCACTTAGGAGGGCAGAGCTAATAATTTGCTTCCCCTACACTAATGTTTGGGTTTTGTGATTCATTTGATGCCAGTCTTATAATTTAAAAATATTTCTTTTTTGTTTTTATTTGCATTTTAGAAAATCATAAAACCAATCATGCCTTCACATTTTTGTTTATTCTAATTTCTTCTTTTATGAATTAACATTTTTGACCATTTTCTTTTTTCTGATTAATTTGTAAGAGTTCTTTGCATAGCAGTATTAATTCTGTGTCTATCATGTGTGTTCCTAAATGTTTTCCTGAGTCTCTCAAGCTTCTATTATTGTGGTATTTTGTTTTTATTTTGGGTGCCAGGAAATATTTAATATCTTTGAAACTTCATTTTCTTCTATGGCTTCTGGCTTGGTGTCAAGTTCAGAAAGCCTTTTTTCACTGTTTTAAAAAGTGTTTACTCATATTTTGTTAGACTTTTTACATTTATTAAAACATCAATCAAACACATTTAATTTATGAAACTTAAGTTTTCTCCTAAGCTAGCCAGTTGCCACAAATTATTTAGTGGCTAAATTTTTCTGAAATCCCACATTTATTCTACACTAAATTCTCATAACGCTTGAGCCTGTTTCCGGGACTTCCTGCGCGGCCCCTGGACGGCGGGTCTGTTTTCTCCTGTGCCGGCACCACGCAGGTGCCGCAGCCGCCCCCGGTCCGTGCGGCGCGGCTCTCCGACAGCAGAGGTGCGTTTCCTTACGTGCACTTTCCTCTTCTTTCCTCCCAAGCCGTTCGTAATCTTTGCCATGGTCTTTGCAGATGAATTTTAAGCTGATTTCTGTTAAATTCTAACGTAATCCTGTTGGGATTGGGATTGGGTTCACTTTATAGTCCATTTTAAAAGAATTGACAGCTTTATAAGACCAAATCTGTCCAGAAACAAGGTAGGTCTTTTTATTCAATAATTCTTTTGTATTTCTTGGTAGAGTTTTATAATTTTATTACTACATATTTCCTTTTGAATTTTTGTATTTGTTACTTTTTGTTGTTAGTTGACATTGTAAATGTAGATTTTTCACTATTTATCATTGGTATATAAAAAGACTGATTGCATTTTAGTATATTTATTTTGAAACTAACTACCTTATGATTGATTCTCTTAATAGTTCCATTTTGCCATTTGTTTTCCTGGGGTTCACAGGTATACAATTATATTAGCTGGAAATAATAATAAGTATGTATACCTTTGATTTCATTTTCTCCATTAACTGCATTGTCTTGAATGTTCAGAACAAAATTAAATAGTTGTGATCATCTAAGTTATCCTTATCTTATTTCTGACTTTAATAGAAATGCTTACATTATTTATCCACTAAGCACAATGCTGGCCTTAAAGTTACAATATGTATTGTTTTATACTATTCAGGCTGCATGCATTCAATCCTATATTACATTTTTTAAAAAGTCAGTCAGCCTCAGGCATAGATTTGGCATTAAGTAAGTGTTTTGACAGGTAAGAGAGTTTATTACATTAATTTATTTACTAATATCAAATTATCCTTACAGTCTTGAATGAATAACACTTCTTCACAATTTACTCTCCTTCCAGTGTCTCATTCAGTTCTGTTTCCTAGTATTTTGTTTAGGATTTTTTCATCAATATTCCTAAGTGAGATTGGTCAGTAGCTTTCTTTTCATTTAGTTATATTTGGCAATAATGTCATGTTGCTTGTAACATATATTCGGAGTATTTCCTTTTTCTTTAAACTGTTCTAGGACTCAGTAGATAAACTGTTCTACTCCCAGTAGATTCCATATAGGACTTTAAAACTTGCTCACAAAATGATTCTACCAGGTAATTTTTTAGTTACAGTTTGCATTAACTATTATTTTGTATTAGTTTCAGGTGTCCAGCACAGTGGTTTGACAACCATATGCTTTGCAAAGTGTTCCCCTAATATTTCCAGTACCCACCTGGCACCAGACATAGTTATTATAATATTGCTGATTATATTCCCTATGCTTTACCTGACATCCCCACGACTATCTGGAGCTAACCAGTTGTCCACCTCAATCCCTTCATCTTTTTCACCCGGCCCCCCTGACCCCCTTTCCTCTCTTACCAGATTTTTTTTGACAGATGGCTTTTTAAAAAATTTTTCATTTTCTTCTGGCTTTGGTTTCAAATTACAAAAGACTTTTCAATCTAATTTTATTAAAAGTGTTTACTCATGCTTTTGTGTTGCTCTGTTAAAATTTTTATCTTTAGTTAATTTTGTGGTTGTTCTTTAAATATATATTATATTTTGGGTTAAACACTAATCAAACACTTTATGCTAATATTTTGATGAAGAATGTCTTCCTCAGGCAGCACAAGTTGAACAAAGTAACTTGGTTGAGGTAAATTTTATTTACTGATGGCAGCTACTCTAATTTAACAGTCGAATATTATTGAACAGTATAAAACTTCTCCTAGGTTTAAAGGGCTCAAAGAATCTTTGCTTCTTTTAGGGAATTTGAAAAAAAATATTTTTATGTCCTTTTGGAGATGCATGATGATCCGTATCCCTGAATTTCCCTATGCCAAGAAGACAAACAAGTCCTCTGCAAGAATTTGTCTCCAAGTAACAAAGACTTCAGGGGCAGTTTTGTCAAGACCCGCCTGACTTCCGTGGGCAGAAGCTAGTGGATGATGCGCCATGGGAGTTAAGAAACATCACCGTGTAGTGGAAAGAGGCAAGAGTGAGAGAGATCGGGGACAAGGAACGGCATCCTCTGACACCGAGATCTGAACTGACCACAGCCAAAATCAGATAAGCAGCAGAAGGCTGCCCTCATGATGCAGCCACACTTTCTCCGCCTTCTTCTTGCAGCCAAGAAGGCCCTGCTTTCTGGGAAGGCTCCAGCTGCACCTAGAATTTCCATACGGACTTCCTCATCAATCTAACTCTCACACCAGACTGTGTGGTGAGTGCTTTCTGCTGTTTGGTGTTACTTATAATGATGAAAACACAGTTTTCTGAAGCTGAAAGAGAATATTTATGAAATGAATCTATTTTGTATTGAAATTTAAATGACTGAAAAATGTAATTAGAATCAAAATGCTTTTTTTAAAAAAAAGTTTTGTTCTCATTCAAGGACATATTCATTGATTTTTAGTGAGGGGGGAAAGGGAGGAGAGAGAGAGAGAATGAAATATCAATGTGAGAGAGAAACATCCACTGGTTGCCTCCCCTACTCACCCAACTGGGTATCAAACCCGCAACCTAGGTACATTCCCTGACCAGAAATTAAAACGGTGACCTTTACATACATAGGCTGACACTCCAACCAACTGCACCACACTGACCAGGGCCAAAAGGCTTTTTAAAGATATATTTGATCTAAGCATTTGACTTAGGAAAATAATCAGAAATAAGATAAAGATTTATGTACAAATCAGTTTATCTCAACATAATTTCTGCAGCCTTTATAAAGCCATTTTATGTAATTTGT
The DNA here is from genome assembly GCA_004024845.1 of Tonatia bakeri. NCBI lineage: Eukaryota > Metazoa > Chordata > Mammalia > Chiroptera > Phyllostomidae > Tonatia > Tonatia bakeri. The sequence goes on along the minus strand of PVIA01000948.1, from coordinate 300,984 downwards.
TGGAAGGTTGTGGATAGATCATGGACATGAAAGAAAAGTTGAATATCTACTTCTTGCAAGAGACAGGTCCAAGGCTTCGGCGGGGGACTCCTTGAGAAATGAATGGTCATTACAGGGCATCACCATCAGGGTGAACCAGCTGCAAATGTTTCCCATTCTTTTCTCACTTTACTCAAGATACAGATATCTGGGAAAGAGATTCCAAAAAGCATTCCTTGGGCACTGTGCCCACCATTTGGCCAGGGGAACACAGATACCTCAAAGAAAAGTTTTACCAAGACTTCAGGGAATAGGGAGTGATAGCAGGAACTGGCCATTCCTGGGACATAATGAACTATGTTCCCAATCTCCCTTGAGGCTAGGTGGGGACTTGGTGACTAAATTCTGGGCAATGGAGTGGGGCAAAAGTTGTGTCTGCCCCTAGCAGGTCTGGTTGATTAAAATTCCTGCAAAGTCCTCTGGGCTCTCCCTCTGTCTCCCACCTTCAGGCAGGATGTGGAAGGGCCAGTACAGGGGAACCCAGAGGCCCCGGGGGATATCAGATCCACCACAAGGAAGGATCTGAGTTTTTAGATCACTGCAGAAAGGCCACCCACTGAACACCCCACTGGACATGACATGAATGAGAAATCAATCTTGAAGACATTAACTAATAAAAACACCAAGATTTAGGAGATGGTCTGTTCTAGCAGTTAGGCTGCCCTGATAGTCAGTCAGGATGAGTGTTGGGCAGGCCAAAAAACCAGTTCCACTTCAATGTCTGTACTTGCATTTTATTTTATTTTTTTAATTTTATTTACTGATTTTAGAGACACAAGAAGACGGGGAGAGAGAGAGAAACAGAAACATCGATTTGTCGTCCCACCTATCCATGCATTCCTGTATGTGCTCTGACTGGGGATCAAACCCGCAACCGTGGCAGAGCGGGAGATGCTCTAACCAACTGAGCTGCTCAGCCAGGGCTGTACTTGTGCTTTAAAAACACAGCAAGGAGGTTACAGAGACTACTGCAATATTATTTGTATCTCTAATCTAATTCCCTCACATAGCTACGCCCACATCTTGTCCTCCAAAATTCTCAGAAAATCCTCTGCAGGCCCAGCTCACACATACCTCTTGTTCTTCAGCTTTACCGCTTTCCTCCCAAATCGGCATCGCAAAAGCTCAAAGAAGCATCTGGCAGAATAGAACTACTCTGAGAGGGTTGGGAGAGAGATTTAAGAAAAGGGGAAAGTCTGGGAAAATTCATACATTACTAATTTGTAACATTTACAGCAGTGAAAATTTTTAAACCGTCTAACCATCAAACAATAGGAAAATGGTTAATTTATGGCGTACTTGTTATTGGTTATATGAATAAGATAGACTTAATTCCTCTGCTCGTGGAGCTTACAGTCTAATGGGAATATTTTACAGCCATTTATAGTAAATGCTCTTTGGAAATATAGTTAATAATAAGAAAAGGAAACTAATGCCACAGCTTCGAGTGGAAAACTCCAGTTAAGAAGCTGCATATGTGGTAGTAAAATCCCAGTTAAAAAAGAAGTATCTATGTAAGTTCTTGCATATGTATGTATGTGTACATCTATGTCTATGTGTGTATGTTTGTATATGTACGTCTATGTCTATATGTGTATGTTAAACTGTTGAAAGTGGATATTGACATTACAGGTGAGTTTTCTTTTTAAATATCTTATATTTTCAAAATGTTAATGTAAGTACATTTTTAATATTAAATATAGTTTACAGATTATTCTTATCCCTTCCCTTATAACTTCCTGCATTTTCCAAATGTCAATAGAATGTATAATTTAAAAAATCATCAATCAATTCACAGTATTTGATATCACTGTGTACTGAGAAACTGCCGCAGTGGCTTCCTGATTTCATAAATGTTTGCCTCCAATACCTCTGTAGACACAAATATGTGTGTGTGCATATAGAATACACATATTCGGAGTGGATTATTATCAAACAATAATTTGCATATGTTTACCTTCACTGTGTCACTATGGACTCCAATGTAATTGAGCTTGCCTGCCCTTCAAAATTCAAGCACTAGAATTTTATCATGTGGCTTTTAAGCAAGCAAATTTATATACTTGAAATATGGGGATGAACTGATTAACACTACAATTCTGTTCAGATTTATGTAGTAAATTTGCTGTGCCTTCCTCTCATCAATACAGAAATCTATAGAGATATTAAAATGTAATTTATGTTATGTGTAAAGAAAATGACTTTCACTTAGTACAGTACAATACCACTGAATGTTAACCCCGTGACATAAGTCTCTCCTTGAACTACCAAATACAACTGAGAGGAGTGAGTGAATTACTGGCAGTGATTTTAATTTAGATTACTAAAACATTTCCATAGACATAGAAGTCCGAGTTGATTAAAATTTAAACTTATCTGATTAAAGCACTTATTATATTATGGTTGAAGTTACAGGAAAGTACTTCAATTGATGGGATAATTATGAATTAATAGGGAAGGATCTGACTTAGAAAATTCATTTCAATTATTTAAGTGATTGCTGTATGAGGGATATTAAGACACAAAATTGTCTTGACATTGTATCAAATTGTCAGGCAGCAGCTTTGAAGATGAATAACTTCATGGTGCCTATGATGCCTAATTATTTTCTGACACATTGTTCACTTAGATTAAGAGATAAAAAGATAAAGAAAATATATGAAAATTCAACTAAAAGAAATATTTGTCCAATTGAATATTACCAGAAATGTGTCTCAAGCTCCTTTCCTCAGTTGTTTCTAGAGATGTCCTCAACAAAGGTGTCGCTAGGTGTCCTAAACAGATCTTCCTCTCTGGGGACCCTTATTTTGTCTGTAGCTCCTAAGTTGTTCTGTAGTTAGATTTCCTGATTAATGAGGCTGATTAGTGGACAGTTCCACCTTTAAAGCACCGACATCCACAGAAGATGTGTGACAGTGATTGCCATTTTCAGCTTAAATTCAATCTGGGAGTTGTACTTTTTGCCCAAAAGCTAAGAACTGAAACCTTCCTTTATACTATAAAGTAAATCAGAACATGGGCTAAACATTGACAGAAGAGCTAGAGAGCATCGTTTTTTGGGGAGGGGGTGGGAAACCCATTTAAATGTCTTCTTGCATGTTCATATGCATAAGTTAACTGTATTACAACACTGTACATGGATCTTGTTACAAATTGGGATCAGTCATTCTAATAGAATTGTTGGCATGTCTATACAGGCATGTATTAAAGAACTCTTCCGTTTTTTTCAGACAGACAGGTGTCTGTTCTGGGTGAACACCCGTTGACTATAGATGCAGAGACTTTTGGAGTCCCGAGTGGAGAGGCCAGTTATAAAGCTCTTCACCTCACCAGCAGTACTGCCCTGGCCAGTCTTGGCTGCTGTCCATGAGTGGAGCAGTTCTCAGTTCCCAGGGATAGCCCGATGTTGGACAATGTGGAAGCTTACGTTTCTAATTTCTCTTGCTACCATCGCTGCAGATTTCATCCCTTTTTCAGGCACCAGGGGGAAGTTAAGTTTTGAATCAGTTGATAATGTCAGGCATGGCTATCATAAGTTTTTTCCACAGAGATTAAAGAGAATAAAGTTCTTAAATTATATATTTTAAAAATATTTACTGATTTGAGAGAGAGAGGAAAGGAGGGTGGGAAGGAGAAGGAGAGAGAGAGAGACATTGAGTTCTTATTCCACTCATTTATGCATTTATCGGTTACTTCTTGTATGTGTTCTGACCAGAGACTGAACCTGCAGCCTTGGTGTGTCGGGACAACGCTCTAACCAACTTAGCTACCTGGCCAGGGCCTTAAATTATATTATTTAGATCTACGAGAATATAAGATTGGCCTTTAGGGTTTTTAGGGCAGAGGCAAGTCCCTCCCTCCCTCCCTCCCTTCTTCCCTTCTTTTCTTCCTTCTCTTATTCCAGATAGGATTGGAGAATGTTTCCAAGCCTTCCCAAGCTGCGTGGCTATAAAGAGGAGAGGCATGCTGGTTCTATTTTGGTATTTTATTTCTGCCAATACCTTAGGGAGGCAGAGAATGACTCATGCTTCTTCAGCATCTCTGCTCTTCTGGGATTAGGGTTCGTATGTCATAGTGAGGACAGTAAGACAGAAGTCCTAAATAGAGACCCTTACTATGAGATATTGGCCAAGTCACTTCTATTTCTTACCTACATAAAAGGGATTACAATGTACCTGTCTCAGAGTATTACTGACACATCAAAGATAATAACGTCATTGTGAAGTGCTATACTTTTACCAAGGTTTGGTAGTATATTCCACTGATATATTTGTGGAATAGAAATACAAGAAAATGTTGCGTATCTTTCCTTTGGGGAGAGGAGTGCTGCATTTTTTTTACTTAGACATGGTGAATCGACCAATACTTCATAGTTTTCTTAAACTGGCACTTTAAAGGAAGATGTATAGTGATAGTAAGTAGCAGTTTGGTGCTCCTATTATATGCTTAATGTTTAAAATGGGCTATTTTGTTTAAGCTTGAAAATAGCCTGATCATCAAGATTCTATTATCTCCATTTTCATGTGGGAAAACGGAGGCTTAGAGAGACTAAATCACTGGCCCAAGATCTCATACATGATAGAGGCAGGATTAAACGATCTTGTGTCTCCAGGCTCGAAACACCAAACTTCTCCGCACATACCTGTGATTTGTCACCAAAATGTGCTAAATACTTAAACTTATAGAATGTCTGGTGAAATATATCCTTATAAGAGCATTTTTACTCCTCTTTACTCACTTAAAACTTATCAGAAACAAAAAGTATTGAAAATAGGGAGGAAAAAACCCTTCACAGTCAATAAAAACAATAAAATGGTCACAGGTCCATCCTGCTGTCTGTGAGCCACACTGTTCTGGACTGCAAGAGGGACACGGCAGCAGAAGCACCCAGGTTTCCCTCAACTGTCCCAAATCCACAGACCCACCCTGCAGTTCTTCAGAGTCCCAGGATGCATGGGGCTGTGGCAGGGCCCAGTTCATGAAGTGCGGGCGCCTCTGTGGAGACCCGGGTTAATCCTTCTCTGTGGCGGGGAGGGCATCTCTGAGTGAGAAACCTCATTGACCTTCTAATTATTGTCTAAATCCATCCCACAAGCAGCGGGATAAAGGAGAGCAAAAGTACATTAAATAAAATTTAAAAAACAACACAGTAATCATCTACTCACAACATAGAAAGAAGCTGATTGATTAGTAAGCCTCAGAGAGAAAGGGGAGAACCTACTTCCAGGCCTGTTTGGACTCCCACTTTTGAATTTGCCCTCGGCAGATTGCTGCAGCCCAGCGCTCTCTCCCTACTGGGGGCTCCCTCCCTGCACCTTCTCAGCTCCTGTTCTGAATCAGTCGAGGCTTCTCAAGTCCTAGTTCTCCAGGAATGGCAAGAAGAGGCACTTGGGAAGGAGCAGAACAGTCAGAGCTGTGATTTGAATTTTTGTTCTGCTTTTTGCTGGAAATGTGAGTCAGGAGGATGAAAACGGGTTGTGAAGAATTATGTAAATGGAGCCATTTCTAAACAGAGTTGGAGCTGCCGCCTTCATCTTGCTCCTCTAACCTTAGGGATGTCGAAACTGGGCACAAGCACCTGTGGCCTGGGCCAAAGCTGTGTGGTACTCAAAACAACTATTTGCAAAGCCGACAGGGAAGCAGACATTCTGACTACAGGACTGAAAATTAAAGACATTTTTTAGAATTAGCACTATCATGTATATAGCTGAAGAATAATTTAGCTTATTTGTATCTATAGAAATTCCTTCCCTGGCTTATTAACATCAATAGAAAGTCCTTCCTTCTATGCAGGTAATTATTTCCCTGTCTCATAAAACTCTTTGTTTCCACTTCCTAATCAGAACATGATTTGGTTTTCTGCCTCAATCAGTGCTTCTTGAATAGCTATTCTTTTGGATGTCAAATTAATGCTTGTTGCCTCTGACTTTGGCCTTTTATTTTTAGGTTAACAGGGTAATCAGAGCTTAATTGATTGTCTGATTAGTGGCGCAGATTGGTTCTGATGTTATGCAATACTCAAACTCTAAATCCCAGTATTAGCATTTCCTAGACACTGAATTCTGCCTCCTGCATAATCCTGAGTGTGAGGCATCCCCTTCTCCCTCTCCCAAGCATCCCATTCAGTTCCACATCTTTTGGTTCTAACTAATGCTGCCCCTGTTTATCCCTGGGTTTATTATTCACCAACTGTCTTCGTTACTATTACAGTATTTCACTGGGGAGGAGGAAAAATATTCCACTGTGATGGTGAGCTGCACTGAGCCGAAGTGTTGCCTTCATGAACATTTACTCCCATGGAGGCTCAGAAAAGACAGGGGTCTGCTTGTTGCCAGGAGTGATCCACAGGAGAGGCTGGGTACGTTCCAATTGCTTGTTGTTTATACGTGTTATCAGCAAGGAATGTTGGAGATGAGCACCTTTTTGAAGCAGATGAAGAGGTCCAGGTGGCTGCTTCCTTTTATTCAGATGAAAACTGTTAGCATACATACCAGAGTGTCTAGCCCACCATGAAGGTCGTCATGGACTTGGTGGAACTGTGTCCACAGCCAGAAATGTGAATTTACATTGTGTGCTGTTCTCCATCCTTCTCCCCCTGTCGCATTTGGTCCTCGCTAATAGTTGGTCCCATTTGAAGAAGAATCACTATTTTTATTTTAAAAGAAGTAGAAAAAAATACATCACAAAAAAAATCATCTCCCCAAACAGGAAGAGTTCAGACAAGTAAGCCTGTGTGTTTTTTTAAAAAAATCACAATGAGTTTTGACAAAGGGAGCTGAAAGGGTTCTGAGACTATAATACATCAAACAGAAAATGAATAGTGTTCGTAGGATCTTGGAAGAACTTTGCAAGAAAATGAAGTCACTGCAGAGATGAAAAACACTTTAAAAGCAACAAGAATAAAAGTAAACAATGCAGAAAACACAGCCAGCGAAATGAGCACTGGATAGGCTTGAGGAATCACAAAAACAAAATGCAAAAATACAAAGATATTAAAAACTATAAAAATGTGATCAAACTGGAAGACAGAGGAAGCATAATCAACATAAGTATAATTGATTTTCTGAAGAGGAGAAGAGAAGAAATGGAACAAACATTTATGCATTCAAGGAATGTTTATTGCATACACATTATCTAACTCTAGACATGGGGGAAAGTTATTGAACAAAAATTTATAGAAGACAGCTTTCCTGAACTGAATAAATAAAACATGGAATTGCAGATGAGAAGACAGACCTGCTGAACACTGACTTTTGTACTCAGACTGCCAGGCAGCTAATCAACCAGAGAAATGGATCTTGGTCTCAGCTCCTCATCTGTTTGCCGTCTCTGTGGGTTTGTCCCATGGAGCTGGCTCTCATTTCCTCAGGATTCACTGCTCTTGTTGCTCTTTGGGGTGTAGTCCCAGGGGCGACCTGCTCTCACTAGGAAATATCCTTTGCCTACTTGTTGCCATCAGTTTTCTATTCATTTGTTCTTTGTTCCCTCACGTTCCTCCTCTTTGCTTTCATGCTGCTCTCTGCCTCTTTCCTCCTTGCTCTCTCTCCACTTCTGCTTTTTATGGTGCCCTGCTTTCCCTGCTCTGTCTTCAGTTTATTCCTTTTGGATTTTCTCTTCTATTTTCTCACTCATATGATGAGACCACTCATTGCACTTGTAAGGAAAGCCTTGTCATTTTGCCCAGGAGGGACTGACATAGTGAACTATGCCACAAGACTCAGTCTCCTCCCCAAATCTCCTCTATTCTGGTGCTCAGCAATAACTGAAGGAATCTTTAGTAGAAGCTACAGAGCGTGAAATCAAGGAAGGAAGGTTGTGAGGCTGGTCCAGCGGCCAGTGGTAAAGGAAGTGGCCAACAGGAATGTTGTATAGGTGCTTTCTCTTACATGTGCCCTTTATGTGAAGGCGCACTTGTAGAGATGTTCCTGTACTTCTCTGACTTCTGCCCCTTTGTGTACGCAGGACCTGTCTGCTCTTGACAGAGTCCTCCCATTGTTTTTGAGAATTCCCAGTGGTGTTCTTACCTGTGGTCACATAAACTCTCTGGTATCTACTGTTCTGGAATCATCAGTGTTTGCTTGCCAAGAAGCCCCTTGAGGGAGAGACTTCTCTATGACTACTGCTGCCATTACCTCTGTCCAAGTGGTAATGACAAATTCTCTGGAATACCACCAGTCATCCTTATCACAGGTGTAGATATTACTCAGGGCAAAGAGGGCCAGATTTGCAACCAACATCATGCCGTGGTCCTATTTCTGTAGGCTGCCCTCTTACGTGATTTTGCAAAAAACAACTTCTTCACTCTTCAATAGAAATAAGCAAGCAGGCAAACAAGTCATTCTTGTGAAAATCAATCTGGGGAGGCCACCCACCAGAATTCTATTAGTTCAGGCTCTACTCCTGAATTGTTTCATAATGGAGTAAATCAAATGCCACAGGTTGGACCCAAACTCTTCTGAGAATCAACAAGATCTTGGATTTGAATGATCTGGAATGCTTTATCTCAATCTGATTATTTTGAAATGTTATGAGCACTGGTAAACAATTGACAAAAAACAAAAAGATGTGCAGTGAAGGCACTGGTTTATTTTAGTTGCCTTTCCTCTTGTCATTCTAAACCTTTTTTATGCATGTGTATAAATTAGTGGGAAATTCTTAGTTTTTGCCTGCCTAGAAATCTTTTGGTTTCACCCTCATTATTGAAAAAGTATATTATTAGATATGGCATTCTAGGTTACAGTTATATCTTTCAGCACTTTGAAGATATTGTTCTATAGTGATGGGAGCTCTGTCATAGCTGCTGGGAGATAATCTAACTATCGGTCACTTACAGTCAAGTTTGCCTTTTCTCCTGATGGTTTTGAGACTTTCTTGTTGTCTTTAGAATTACTATACTTTGTTCCTGTTATGTTGGGGCGTGTCTATCCTGTTATTTGCCAGGCTTCTTGAATCTGAGGATAGGTGTATTTTATCTGTTCTGGAAAATTCTTAAACATTGTATTTTTAAAAGATTGTTTCTGTCTTTTTAACTCATATTCAAGAATTCCACTTTTCATGTGTTCATTTCTTTGTGCTGCACTGTGGCTCATTGTTTTACATCTAACTACTAGTCGCTAACTTCTGGTCACATCCTCTCTTCCTGTCATCTAATTTGTTGTGCAACCTGACTTTGAATACAAAAACTTTAAATACAGAGTTTTTGTGTTCAGTTATTCTAGGAGTCCTTTTTTGTATTCAAAACACCCCTTTTTCGAAAAGATGCTGTTGAGAGAGTCTAAAAAAAAACAGGCCATATTCTGGGAGAAAACACGTGCAAAACATATATCTGATAAAGGCTCCTATATCCAAATATACAAATAACTCTTAAAACTCATCAATAAAAAAGACAAACAACCCAATTTAAAAAATGGAAAAATATCTAAACAAGCACCTCACCCAAGAAGATACACAGATGCCAAATAAGCATATGAAAAGATGCTCCAGCCCTGGCTGGTGTGGCTCAGTGGATTGAGCGTGGGCTGTGAACCAAAGCATCACAGGTTTGATTCCCAGTTAGGGCACATGCCTGGGTTGCAGCCCATAGCCCCCAGCAACCGCACATTGATGTTTCTCTCTCTCTCTCTTTCTCCCTCCCTTCCCTCTCTAAAAATAAATACATATTTAAGAAAAAGAAAAGTGATGTTTAAAAAAAAAGATGTTCCACTATATCAGTTATTAGGGAGATGCAAATTAAAATTAATTAATCTTTTCCTTGGTAGTTGCTACTTTGTGTATCTGGTTTAAGAAGACTATCCTCATCCTTAAGCCATGAAGATATTCTCCTACATTATCTTCCAGAAGCTTTATTTTTGGCATTTTCATTTAGCTCTAGATTTTGCCTCAAAATCATTTCTTTTCTTTATGGTGTGAAGTAGGGGGTCATGTTTCACTTACTGTATTGAATATATGGACATCTAATTGTTCTGGGACCGTGTATTACAAACAGTATCCTTCCCCAGCACTCTGAACTGTTGTCTTTGTCATGTTATCAAATTTCTATAAATGTATGGGTCTGTTTCTGAGCTCTCTATTCTTCTACTTTCCTATGCTTTTATTTTTCATCAATATTACAGCCTACGTTTTAAGAATAGACTTTACTTTTTAGGACCGTTTTTGGTCCATAGCAAAATTGAGTGGAAGGAATGGAGATTTCCCATATACCCACTGCCTCTAAGCATACATAACCTCCCCTGTCACAACATCTCCCACTTGAATGGTATATTTGTTGTGATTGCTGATCCAAAATTCACACATTGGTTTTACTAAAGTCCATAGTTTACATCACGGTTCAGTCTGTGTGTTGAAGAGTTCTGTGAGTTTTGACAAATGCATAACATCTCTCAAAGTGGTGGTACCATTTGCATTACCACCAGCAGTAAGAGTCCCTGTTGGTCACATCCTCACCAGCATTTGGCGTTGTCGGTGTTCTTCACTTTGGCTATTTTTTTAATAGGTGTGCAGGTGCATCTCACTGTTGTTTTAATCTGCATTTCCCTGATGTCATATGATGTGCAGTATTCTTTCATATGCTTGCTGATTTTCCATCTGCATATCTTCTTTGACAAGGTGTTTGTTAAGGTCTTTGGACTATTTTTCAATTGGCTTGTTATCTTATTGTGCACAATCTAGTTTTATGTAGAATTCTAGCTTCATATATAAAGTTCTCCTGCCTTGTTTCTTGTATAAGCCACCCCCTCTTTTAAAATAAATTACTAGGTTTGTTTTGCAGATACTTTGTTTAGGATGTCTTGCATCTATATTCATAAGTGAGGTTTGGTCTGTAACTTTCTTTTCTTGCAATGTCTTTGTCAAATTTTAATAATAGTTATTATGGCCTCATAAAATGAGTTTGATGGTGTTCACCCTTTGTGTATTCTTTGGTAATATTTTCCTGGGAAGTCAGGTTCCTATGAGTGAATATAATTATGTATATGCATATACATATAGATATATATTTTTTGTTCAGGTTTTTAATTATAGACTTAGATTTTCAAATTGTTATAAACTCTTCAGATATTCTATTTCTTCTGTACAATTTTTTTAAGTTTTATTTTTCTAGGAATTTACCTAATTCATCTCTTCTTTCTTTCCTTCGCTAATATCTCCAAGAGTTGATATGTTTTCTCTTTTTTTAAGCACAAAACTTTTGGTTGATATTCTATATTGTATATTGTATATATCATTTTTAGTTCATTAATTCCTCTTCATTATCTTCCATCAGCTTTCTTTTTAATTTGTGAGGTTTTTAATACTTTCTTGAGATGAATGTTTATCTCATCGATTTTCAGTCTGTCTCCTTCTCTGATACATGCTTTAAAGTTATGTGTGTCTCTAGTGTGTTCTATGACTTGATATGTTGTTTTAAATACAATTTAAATGACTTCCAATTACCACTTGATTTCTTTTTTGTTGAAAGAGTAATTGAATGTGGTATTTCTGAAACTGCCAACACATGGCGATTGTCTTTCATCTTTTTGCTATTGATTTCCATGTGGAAATAAACATTTGTGGAAATAATGTTAGGTGCTATTATCTTCCTCCGGTGAAGACCTAAATTTGCTTCTGCTAATACCTAGGGACATAGGAGTTCAGGATAATCTTTAAAGATTGATATGGTTCAACATTGAGCTGCAGTCTCTGTGAGAGCCTGTTGATTTCTAGGGGACTCCTGCTCCTTGGGTGTAGCTCCTGAGAGTCCTAGAACAAAGCTGGAGGCATTCACTGGTCTCCTCCTTTGACATGCCAGGGCTTTTCCTGTTGAGCTCTATAAGACCATTGGCTTCCACCAATCAGTTATCTCCTGCAACTGGCAAATGTGTACATCAGAACAGCAGCCTTAAACACTCCGAGACCTCCAATTATCGCAGGATCTTTGCATCATAATCCTCACTATCCTGTGAGCTCTAGAATGTCCTTAAGCAGATATATGTCACATTTCACCTTGCTCTTCTAACTGTCCCCCGTGGACAGGTCTCTCTGCATCCTTTAGTCTGTAATTATTAAAAGTGGAAGTTTTATTTTGTTCTGTTTCATATCTACCTAGTCAATTTTGTTAGTAACTTGGCCTTATCTTATACTTAAGAACCCTCTTTTATTTATTTAAACATATTCAACATACTTATGTTCTGTAGCTGATAATTTCAGTACTTGAAGTTTTATGGATTCAAGTTTATTTTTTTCAGCTGTTGGCATTTTTTCTATGGTGTCTTTTACCTCATTGTGTTCTCCTATTCCTAGGAATTTTATCTTGAATTCTTTGAGTCCTGGGCTTAAAATATGTTAACACAGAAAGGATTTTCTTTTGCAGCTGATGGGCTCCTGGGAGCATAACAAACCTGCGAACACTTTAAACTAAAATTTTAGGTAGATTTTCCTGGTCTACAGAGATAATCTGAGCTTTGGTCCCAAGTCTGCCTGATCACGAGCTTGTGATTAGGAATTTCAAGGTGTGACTTCCCCCCAACTCCTTCCGCTGCCAAGGCCCAGAGAGTGAGGCGCTCCTGCTGTCTCCCTCGGGGGTGAAAGCCCTTCATGGTACTCGGCAGGCACTCGTGGTGGGATAGGAGTTCCAGGCTTAGTTAGGGACTCTGACTCCTCACCTTATTCTCATGGGGTGGTTTCCACTTTTCTTAACCCTGTTAAATCCCAGGCTCTAGACCTCCTGGGAGTAGTAGTAGATTTTTGCCTGCTTTTTAAATTTTTGTTGGGATACATAACACTGTAAATGTAAGGTGTAAAATGTGTTTGTTGGATACATTTATATATTGCAATGAGTAGTAGCATTAGCTAACACCTTTGACATGTCACATATTTATCATTTCTTTTTTTTTGTGTTGAGAACAGTTAAGATTTAGTCTCTTAGTAACGTTAAAGTTGATAGCACAGTATACTGTGGACTGCAATCACTATGCTGTGCATTGGATTCCAGAACTCAACTACCTTCTAGTTTTAAGTTTGGACCCTTAACATCTCCCCAATCCCCCCGCCCTCCACCCCCAGCCCCTGGTGACCACCATTCTACTCTGTTTTTACAAGTTCAGGTTTTTTATTCCACATATAAGTGATATCATAGAATATTTGTCCTTCTTGGTCTGACTTAACTTACTAAGCACAATGCCTTCAAGATTCACTTATGTTGTCACAAATTTGTTCCTTCTTTTGAGTCTTTAAAATTTTTTTTTATTGTTGTTCAAGTACAGTTGCCTACATTCCCCCCAGCACTCCCCCTCAAGCCCAGCCCTCCCCACCTCCCACCCTAGATCCTGCCTCCCTTGGCTTTGTCCTTGTGTCCTTTGTACATACTTCTGACTCTTAAATATTTCTCAATTCCCCACAAACCCAGCTATGAGTTAAGAAGGGGTTAACAACTATTTCATCCAGAATTTTAGGTTTAAGGGCTGTTCAGCAATTTCCATAAAACCCTAGTCATCTGTATCACTGATACAGAAGTCTCCTCCTTGTCATTCTGTACCTTGTGATGCTAAAGTGACTATTAATGATTGTTATGTTACATTTGTTATACACCACTCCTTCCCCGTTTGCATTTTCCCTGGTCTAGAAATACAAATACATTTCCCTGGTCTCAAAATGCAAATACATTTTGACCGATAGGAGGGAATCAGTCACTAATCCCAATGTTTTGTATTTTGCAACATGTCAAACAGGAGGTAATTGATCAGATTCTTCATCAGTAAAATGTGCAGTGTTGTTTAGACATGTCAAACAACATATCCTGATTTGCTACTGCTGTCTTAGGTATATGAATAATTCATCTATTTTGGTTTTACTTATCTTGTCATCTCACTGGTGCTCTAGCTTTTGTTTAAAAATGCCAACCATATTTAAAAGATACGAGGCATTATTTTAGAACTCGGAGTTAGTATAAGAGTACAGTTAAGCTATGGAGGCACACAATTGTGATTATAATCAAGTCCTTTCTTGGCATATTCTCATGAGGATGGGATTACACAGAGGACGAGGAAAGTATCACCCGTTACCCTGATACATTACCGAGACTGTTATCTTGGAACATTAAAGAAAACTCAGAAACTAGAGAGTAATTTAGGATTGTTAGGGAGTTTACTAACTGGGTGATTTGTATTACAATTTATTAATTCCATTTTAGCTACAAGGAGTCTCATTCTAGTAATCAGATGACTTACTGACATATTGAGAAGTACCATAAACTAGGAGAAACAGAAGCAAATACATTAGTTCGTGTGGCTAAACCAAGCTTCTTCCGAGAATTTTGTTCAGACAGTTTCTAAATAATGAGAGGGCCAAGTTTATAGTAGTGGAGCCCATTGCATTTATTGTTCCACTTGTTGTACAAATTGATACGAAATTGAAACATACCCAGTCATATCCATCTGCGGTCAACAAAGCACCATGGGCACTAGAACATGAAGCTGTTAGTGTTCTATGCTCTCACTGGTTTCCACACATGTCTGTTATTCTTCTCATATGAAAATGACAGATGATAGTAATTCACCTTTAGAGGGAGGTGGGGGTTTGGGATTGATCTGGAATAAAGATAGATTTGGTCTAAGCTACCTACATTCTGCCAGTTGAGCTAACCCAATACCTCATCTGATGACAATAGAGAAATAATAAGCAAGCATATGTTACCGTAGTGTTTTATAATTTACAAAGAGGTTTTTATTTACCTTGTTTTGTTGTGATCCTCCCAAGAGCCCCTTGAGGTGGATGAGACAAGAATTATGAGTTTTTCGTTTTCTGAATGAGGAAACCAAGGCTGAGAGAGATCACACGACACAGCCAGACACTCCGAATACCCGATTCTCAGCAGAGTGTCCTGTTGCTACACCAGTGTGCTTATTTGGCAAGACTCTTACCATTGCTGGAAGAGAGTCCAAATAAATGGAGGGAGGATGTTGGCCACATGCCTTTGACCGGGCCTGGGGCACAATTTTCTGACACTCACATGTTATGACTTTGCAGGAATTCTCATGCTATTGTGACCTCAATATGCTTAGCCAGTACCATAAGCATCAATTATTTTGGAACAAAACACATCAAAAACTTTTACCAGAAAGTATTTGGTGAGTGCAATGAATGGATTGGAAAAGTGAAACAGGGTGATGCTTTGGGAATTTACTATTTTGTCCTTTGTTTGGCTCTGTTATTATTACTCCAGTTAATCTCGTTTCCTTGCTTCTCAATGGTATCAAGTTCTCTGGAATATTCCTCCCATGTCTTGTCTTCCTTTCTTATCCTGCTATTGGTTGAGAATGGATGGAGTTGGCTAATATACTGGAGGGAGTAATTTCCATCTTTCTTGGTAGCTGTGTGGGCCTAGAGCACAGTGAAGTGACAAACGGCATTCCTCGAAGAAACCTGAGCAAGGTGAGTGTTCAGCAGCTCTTCTTTCCCTGGTGCGAAGACTTGGGCTGTCCTGGGAGCCGCTCTGCCATGTCCTCTCCGGGTGGGCTGTGCAGATACACGTCCCAGTGGAGATTAGCTTCCTGCAACATTGATTTGGAAATGCTTGTCAGAATGGAGCGGAGTGGCAATAGGAGACAGCCCCATGGGATTCATCAAATTGTTGATTTCACATGTTTGGACCAAAAGTTTCTTATTCTCTGTAAATTTTATTGAATTTTTGCCTTTAAAAAAAAATTGTGTGTGCTTCTCTCTTTCAACCACTATATCCAATCTGTCACAAGCCCTGCATGGCCCGTGTTTCAGTAATGTATCTTCATTCCTTCCTCTGTGGTCCTACTGCCACTGCCCGGCTCTAGCTTCTATAGTTCTCATACAGCAGTCTATCACATTGCTGACCGGTCTCTGCCCCTAGTGCAGCCCCCTCCCACTTACCCTTTATAGTGCTGTCCCAGGGGGATTGTTACCAAGTGCCACTCTAATTGTGACACTCCCTGCTTAGACACTTGCATTGTCTCCTTTTGCTTTTCAGAAGTTTAGCATAGACTTTCCAGATTTGGGCTCTTACGTCCTCTGCAGCCTCATTTTTCACGTAGGCACTGTTCGTCCAGTGAAAGGAAATCACTGGCCATTGTCTGAAGGTGCCACGCTGTTTGCTGCTGCCTTTGGCCTTCATGTATTTGCAGTTCCAGGTACCTGATGTTCTTAACCACAGTGTTCACCTAGATGGCTATTCTCCATCCTCAAACTCGGAGGAAGCGTGTCTCCTCTGCCTCTTCCTCCCTCTGTGCTGGCTTCAGCACTACTGTTTCCATTTGCTCATAGCACATGTCACATGGCACTTTAATTACCTGTGAACTTGTTTTTCCCACCAAACTGTAGGTTCCTGAAGGAAAGAACTGTGTCTTATTTGACTTGATGTCTCCAGTAACTCTTACGGTTTTTCCCATACAATGTCCATTTAAAACATACAAGAGTGACAAAAAAAAGATGCAGAAGATATTCCAGACTAGTTCTTTTCATTGCCTCTTGTCAGGGATAACTCTATTGCACACCCAGGTGCTAGACTGATTCTAGAACTTTTGGGCAGTCCAGGACGATTGTCAGGGTGGTCCTGACAGCTGGCTCAGCTCCTGCCTGGCAATGCAAAGTGGCTGTCCACGTGGTATGGTTTGTGGCCAAGCAGGTTCCTGTGCCCTCTTGTTACCTCTAAGTGCTCAGAACTGTACTGTGACTACACTATTGCCCCAAGAGAGTGTGGCATGGGTGAGTCTAGCTTGCCTCTGAATTTCCCAGTATTTTCTCCACAAGTGCATCACAGCGGGCATGACATCTCATCACTGACCACAGGATTTCCAACTGCACTTCACACTTTCCCGATACTCTCAAAAAAATGCTTCCTCTTTCCTCAAACTAGAAGATTTCTTTTTTGAAGGAGACTGGACTTCTTTTAAACACGTAAAACTTTCAAATTAAGTAGAAAAATCTTTCAAAAGTGTTGTTTGTAGCCTTGGCTGGCATAGCTCAGTGGATTGAGTGCTGGCCTGTAAACCAAAGGGTTGCCAGTTCGATTCCCAGTCAGGGCACACACCTGGGTTTCGAGCCAGCTCCCCAAAAATAAATAAATAAAAATCTTTTTAAAAAGTGTTGTTTGTAGATGGAGCTCCGCTCCCTAACAATGCTGAGCGCAGTTGTAAGTATTTGTGGATTGTAGTTTTTCTTCCAGAGTGACCATTTGGTTCATAACACCAAATGAGTGAGTTTTTCTCTCCAAGCTGAAGGCAGCCTTATGAAAATCTGATCTAGCACTTTACAGTGAGGAAATGAAGGCCAAGCATCAGATGGATGGAAGGGGCTCTGTGTTGGAAGAAAGGAGGAAGAGTTAAGTTTCTAAAGGCATCTGCAATTCGCTGATTCACCAGCCTCACAGGCTTGCCTTCCTCGGGTCTTCAGGCCCATAAGACAAGACACATCACTGGACAGCTTGTTTCTGTGATTCTCCAGGATTTTAAATGCAGGTGGTCTCTTGACGGCTGTCTGAGCACTTTCATCTGACCTCCTACCTGTTGCATAAGAATGTGCTGTAGGGAAGGGGGGTGTGCCTGATATAGAAGGGCAGCAATTCCAGCACAATTATAACTGACTTCTCTTTTTGAAGGGAGGAGGTTGGGGTTTCTGATGGTAG
The DNA here is from genome assembly GCA_004024845.1 of Tonatia bakeri. Lineage (NCBI taxonomy): Eukaryota > Metazoa > Chordata > Mammalia > Chiroptera > Phyllostomidae > Tonatia > Tonatia bakeri. Next base: position 283,319 of record PVIA01000948.1, on the reverse strand, counting down.
TGGAATCATTTCTCCTTGACGGAGGGAAGAACCTTGTTTCAGTTTATCCTGGGTCTCAGTGTTAGTGTACACACACACACACACACACACACACACACACACACACACACACACTACGTATATGAAAAACAAAACAGGCCCAAAATGGAGTTCCTTATGCTAAGCCCCATGTCTCCAACCAAGACTTAATGAAAGTTTCAGCCCTTCCAGAAATGGAATCCTACACCAGTCAATCAGGAGTCGCCTGGTCAGCACCAGGGAGGTCATCTGTCTGCTAGACCCCTGCTGTCCCCTGAAGGAAAGTAACCTTATAATAACCAACCCACGTTTCTGCCCAGTGTAGCTTCCTTGTTCCTGCTTCCTTCTGTTTAAAAGTCTTTCATTTTGTACAGCTCCTCAGAGCTCCTTTCTGTCTGCTAGTTGGGATGCTGCCTGATTCATGAATTGTTGAATAAAGCGGGTAAGACCTTTAATATTTACTCCGTTGAATTCTGTTTTTTTTTTTCAAAAATAGTGTATATACTATATGCACATTGCATGTAGATACTAACAGTGTCTGTCCCTGAAGTTGTGGATGTTGCCTGGTTTTTTGGCATTAGTGTCTCTTGTCATTTCAGCTGAGGACACCCGACTCCAGATTGCAATCTAGTGGAAACGAGACTCTCACCCCTTAGTGATTCTGTGGGCAGGGACGGTGGTGGGGGAATGTGTATTGGATGCCAGTGGAGACTTAGATGGAGAGCTTTTAGTAAGTATGCCAAAAAGATAATTTTGATATCCCACCCCTAGTTATAAAATATTCTCTCTTTATTAAAAGAACAGAAATTTCAATAACATTTCATAAACCATGCTTTTAAAGGGGATAGTAAAAAAAAAGCCTTTAATCTAAACTAAATCTAGAGTTTTCTGTAATACCTTCCTCCATCATTTTCCTCCTTACATAGCATTAATACTTGTCTTAGAGTGCAGGACTCCTCCCGGGGACTGGACCCCAGAGCCGACTGATCTGCACCGTGTCCCAGCATCCCTGCACTGCCGTGTCCGTTCCCAAATTGCACTCCCTCAGCTTAACTTTGGTTCGCTCCCTCCTCCACTTCAGGCTTGTGTTCCAACCTCTTCTTAAAAAGCAAGGTCTTTCTCAGGCTGTTTTTTTTTTTAATGAAATAATGATCCCCTTTCTCAGCACTCCTTGTTCTACCCTGCTTACTATTTCTTATCACCACTCTATTCGTTAGCTTGATTATTGTCTAGCTGGCTCCACTAAAAATTAAACTCCCTTAAGTGTGTTGTTTACTGCTGTGTTCTTAGTACCTAAAAGACTATGGTGGTGCATAGTAGTTAATAAATGTTGAGTTAATGAAATGTATGCATAAAATGCAATAATTAGAGAAAGAACTGTCAGAAGAAAGAAAAATAAAGCATAAACATAAGCTTAACATCTTCTCTCCTCCTGGTTCCAGCAATCTCAGATACCATCTTCTAAGAGAAGAGAAAAAAAAGTAAGGCACTCACAAGTGTGGGACCAGAGTCTGTGCTATACAAATAAGTTAAGGACAAATAGGCAGGGGGCACTATGCTGTCTCTTGTAACTAGGAAAGAGGGATGGGCCTGGGGATACAAAACACCTTAAGGATATGGCACCTGGGAGTTCTGTAATGGTATCATTATTGCTCCCAGTCAAGGTGGAAAGAGAATTTTTTCTCAGTCTGGTATAAAACCCTACAAGATAATTCCTATTGGTCTAACTTGGCCAACTCCTCCAACTAGGATCTAAACTCCAAGAGAGCAGGGTGTTTTTACTCTTGCTCACTGCTGAATTCCAAAATTCTGGAAAAATGCATGGCACAAAATAGATGCTCAATAAATAACGACTGAAGGGATGAAGGTAACTGCTCTGAAGTCAGATGGAATGCAGCGGTGTTCTTATACCTGCCTCCCACCAAAAATAAAAAACAGTCAAGAGAGGACGGGATCCTGCCAGCTAATGTATTAGGTGTCCACCTTATATTCTAAAAGTGTATTATTTTTTTGCCATCAAAAGGAATGATTTTTCATTTTAATCTTAAAAAGCTCCTTCCTAGGAGAGTACAGCCTTCGGTTGAAGGGAATACACATTGAGATGGAAATAAACTGTGGTTCTCTCCCAGTATAATCATGACGGTGTAAAATGCCATTTTTCGAGTTATGTAGTTTTTACAGAAACAAAAGGATTAAATGTACAAAGGGACTGGAGGAGGGATGCACTAGCACACTTAGATTATTTGAGAAGTTGGTTAACGATATCACACCTGACTTTCATAAATTTAAATGTGGGAAGGAATATATGTAACACATTTTTGTAGATTAAAAGAATGAAATATCCTTCATGGACAACTCCACATGTACTAAAAATCTTTCAAATTGTTCATATTTTGTGACTAGCAAAATGCGGAATTTTCCCAGAAAAATTATGGAAAGTCAGAATTACACTTACTTATAATACAAACCCCCCCCCACAACCATTAAAAACCAGGAATTAAAAAATCTGTGGTTCATTCATATACGATATGACAAAAGTCATGTTTTAGGACACAAATAACATAGGAAATTATTCATAGTGTACTATGGACTGAACAAAGCATGATTGTAGATTATGCTATAGAACAAGATTCCATTTTATTAAAAAAAACTGTCACATTAACAGTGTGGTTCTTTTGCCATAAAGGACTAATGTATTCCTGGTCAGTTTTATTTTCTTCATTGTACTTTTCTGTGAATTTTGAATTTTTACAGTGAACAAGTGTTATGACGTAACAACATTAAACATAAAAAGACCTTAACATATTTTGTTTGTAATTCCTCCAATCCTCTTTGCTTATAGAGCTTAAATATCTAAGTAACCTTATGAAATGCTCAGGGTTCTTATATTCGACATCCTGAGGTGGACACAGAAGCAGTTTTCAAATGCATGTGTCTGTGGACCTCTTATATTTTGGCTGGAGGAATTTGGTCCTGTAGCTTGTGTTTCTGCAGTCCTTGAGAGTTTCTCCACTTTCCTCTGCGCTACAAGTCCTTGCAAGAAAAGAGTGGCTAGGAGCCACTGCAGGGAGCCTGCGAGGAACATCTCTGGGTGTAAAACTTTGGAGGTAACAGAAGCGTTGAGTTGCTTTCTCTTATAAAACCTGGGGATGCTCGCAAGCACTGCACAGCTCACCGGAGGCATCTGTGGATAGAATTAGAACATTGCGGGAGGAATATAAAAGGTGATTTCAAGAGGACCGATTAATTAAAGGAGCAGTAGAATGGTGTTATGCAGGTGGGAAATCAGGAACATCTTGTTTCCAGGCTTAAGGGGGCGGGGGGAAGAGAAAATAAATAGAAGCAGAAGCAAATACACAGTATTAGCCAGGAAAATGTGTTCCTACATCTGTCTCAACACACAGGAGTGATTCCATAGGACCAAAATATTTCCTTATTTACTTTAACCCAGAGAAAACACTTGGTATTCTACTGATTCATTTTTTTTTGTTTAGCTCTTAAAGACACCACAACTTTTGTTTTAATTAGTTTATCTTATTAATAGTAATGGTTCCATGGATATACAACAAAAAGGTGACAGAAAAATATGTTGCTTACCTTGCAGATGAGCCAAGCAGACAGAAAAAATTGTTTGTGGAAAAGAACTAGTCAATGAAAGATGGATGTAGATTTTTAGATAACTGAAAATTGCAGCAAAAATTTTCATTAAGATTTTAGTCACCTCAATTTTGCAAGGACTTACCGTAGTTTCAGCAAGAAAGCCCAAATGCAAAAGAAGATAGATAATTTAAAATAGGTTTCTTTTAGGTAATTACCTAGAGGGAACAACAACATGGAAAGACTATTTTGCTCAAAATAGTTGAAATGTTAGAAAACTCAGTATGTCTAGTAATGGGTCAGTGGTTATGTAATGTGTTATCATACACTCATTGTAACATGATATAAATATTAAAATGATGGTTATAAACACTATGTAGTAGCATATGATTATTTATTGCCTAACATTAAAAATCAGAATATCTGTATCTATATATCTATATCTATATTAATGAAGCAAATAATCCAGTATATACTCCATTCCATTATTTTTTTCTTATGCATGCTAATAATATCAATGCAGATAGTGGAGTTTTATTCTTTTTTCAAAATTTCTATGCTGTGGTTATATAAAAATATCTTTAAAAATTCACTCATATTCATCTCTAAATTTAAAAAAAAGTACTCTGAGTCAGCACCCTCTAAGAATCCTTCTAAGGTTAAGCTGACCTCATGTTAATTTTCTCATTTTGTAAAATAGAAAGTATAAAGTTTATTACATTTTCACATCAGCATGGTACCTATTGTTTTCCAAGAAATCTAAATGACTTTTAAGACACAGATATATCTTCTACTCAGCTTTAGATCAGGCGGTACATTTGGAAATTGTTATCAAAATAAAAACATAAAACTAAAAGCTAGTATGACCATCAACATCTATTTTCCATGGTATCAAGCTGCGAATATGATACACACATGTTCAATAAGTGCTTATACATGGAGTAGGAAACTCATAGGGACTAGTGGCACCTTAGTCAAAACATGCCTTTGCACGACTGCATAAGCATTGGGCAACTTTGAGTGAGAATCACATTACAGAATGTTCTGTAGGGGATACGAGAATCTCTCCAGATCCAAATATGTCTGTGTTCATTGAGTTCAGAGGAATATCAAAGAAGCTTGTATTGAAACAAGGGCTCAGTAAGTGGTCCAAGGGCAGCATGGAGGTGAGGAGGGGTGGGAGGAAAGAAGGAGAGTGTAGAAAAGTCAATTTTTAATTATTTTTATTTAGCAACAGCTGGGGGAGCGAAGTCCTTCTCCACAGGCCACATCCAGGGGGAATGACAGAGCTGTCCATCACAGGAGACCTCTCGCTATTCACCAGCCAAGGTGGCAACCAAGATCCATCTTGGAGTCCTCGGTTCCATGACAGGAGAGCTGAGGTAACTACCTGGATGAGCTGGATTTACATTTTTGTTGGTTGGCTGGTTGGTTGGTTTAGGATAAAGACCCGCCTTGATAGGATTTACTGGACTATTTGAAAACTGTGTTTGTTTGGTGAGGCCTTGAATGATGGTGCCCTCTTTGGAAAACTTAATGTAATAGGTAATACTTCACTGTAAGCAACAACACTAGAATTTATAAAAGTTTGACATTCATTACAGAGATGACCCTTTCTTCCACAGGTGTTGGGTCACATTTCCCCTTAGTAACTGAATTAGAGTTACTGTAGAAATTCCTGTGTGTTCCAGTTTCCCCACCTAAGTATTTTCTTCTGGAACTCTCTGGGAACCGCCCACATTACAGAAATAGGCCTTGGTGGTTGTTACCACCTCTGTCTTCTGTCAGTTCATTTCCTGCTAACTCACGCCCAGCCTGCTGCTTTCTCAGCTCTCTCCATCCTGCAGCTGGATGTCTCCTGAATGTTTTCCCCAGTGGGGCAGTCATTTCCCTTCATGCCCCCTTAATTTCCTGTGAAATGGTCCCAGGCATTGTGAAGGTTTGGAGGTTTCAGAAGGCAGGAACTGTGACGAGAATGCAAAAGGGATTCTCAGCATGGCAGCATTCAAAGGCCCCCGCTGAGGTCATCTATAGGGTGTACAGCCTCTTCATAAGCCTCCCTTTCAGGGTGGCCCCCAGCCTGCTGCTTAGCCACCCACAATGCAGCGTCCTGAGCACATTTCTCTCACCTGGAGTCAAGGTTTCCAAGCCCTAGAAGACTCCAAGCACCTCTGTTTCCCAACTTCCCTTCTAGGATGACTGGGAATATTTATTCCCAGAAGGAAAAGGGCCATAGGAATAAGGTTTTCTCTGAAGACTCTAGGATAAATCAGAACTCTACAGTCTCACAATATCCACTTTCCTGATTCAGGTGTTCAGTTGTTCCTGACACCAGTGTGGACTAGAGTCCTGGCCAGGATGGGCTCATGGTCCAGCCTGTTCCTTCTCACCTTCTCCCTTGCTCTGTAGGGTGGTGCTGGCTGTCCCATCCCCTCTGTGCCACCCCTGGAGACAAATGCTGACAGACACACACATCTCTCTGTCACATGTACTCACACATATGAGTAGGACATTATGCATTCACACTTGGGGAAGAAACATTTCTTTATTGGCCGTGTAAACTATAGAAACAGATCTGTTCAAAGATCTGCCCAATTTGCATTTCTAAAGAGAGCTCTTGACTTCGATGGAACAGATTGCATCTGGGTTCACATTTAGGTCTTCCCCAGCGTGTGGGTGGGGATTGCATAACTACAGGACCTACTCAAGTAGTTTTTCACAGAACTGAAGAGTCATCCTTCAAAGCAAACCTAAGCCATCACCCTGGAAGGGAGAGTCTGCTTGTAACTTTTCCAGCATAAAAATAAAACATGCTAAAAAAGAGTTATGAGGAAGGACTAGCCCTATCAGTTATTAAAATGTGTAATGATGGTAGAGTAATTAAATCAGTTTAAAAGGTAGAAATAGAAAAAATCAATGAACAATTTACAGAGTCTAGAAATAGACCTGCCCATGTTTGGGAATTTGACATGTAGGGTAGGATTTGAAATCAGTAAGGCAAAATTATATTAGGTATTAAGTTATGTTTGGACAAATGGAAATTTGGTAACAATGTATAAATAGATTCTTACCTCATGTCTTACACCAAACCAAAAGATTAAAACATTTATATGTAAAGCATTAAGCAATAAAAATGCTAGAAGGAAATACTAATAATTTAAAAAGTAGTTTTGTAGTAGGGAAGCTTTTAGGGTCTGACATAAAACCGAGAAGTTTTAAAGCCCAACATTGATAAATTATTTTTTTAAATGTGAAATTCTCTGTACTATAATAATACTGTAAATAAACTAAAGAAATTCAAAAAACAAAGGAAAAATGTGAATGCATATGATAAATATATAGTAATTTCATATATTGTGTATATTCTTACAAATCAAGAAGAGTACACGAATATCCAAGAGAACGTGAGTAAAGCACATGAATGAGTAGTTCATAGAAAAAAACGTGTTTCTGTGTGTGTACCTGTGTGTGTTTAAGCAGGGCACTATAGATGCACACTTAGGAGTTATGAATGGGTATATTCCCAATTTCACTCATAATTTAAAAATGGAAATTAAAGCAATAAAATGCCATTTTTACCTGTTGGTGAACACTGAGTGTTGGCAAGGATGTGGAAGAGCAAACACTTTACTATCAATGGCTATTCTCAAGACTGGTCTGGGGTCATCTGTCCACAGTTACAGTGTGCCCGCTTTTCACACCAAGGATTCCCCTTCTGAGAGACGCTTGCCCAGAATCACCCAGATACGTGTACAAATAATTTAACTGTAGCCTGCTTGGAGTAAACAGCTGGGAGGCACCTAATGGTCCCTCACAAGAGGACTTACAAATTATGGTCTGCTCAAACAGTATTCAGTCCTTAAAAAGAAAAAGAACAAATTAGATCTGAGTGTACTGATATAGAAAAATGTCTAAATACATTGTTTTAAAGAAAGCAAGTGGATGCAATCGTATGTTTTTTGTGTGATTACCAGTTGACTGTTTAAAAAAGTGTATATAGATTCAGTTGCATATGCATAAATCATTTCTTGAAGGATATAAAATGAACTGTGAAGTGCGATTATCTGTAGTGAGGGCACATGGGGGTGTCAGGGGGCAGGGAGAGGAATTTTGTCTTTTATTATATACCATTCTGCATAATTAAAGACTTCACTCTAAATACGTAATATTTTTACAATGTGTAACAAATTAACCTTTGGGACTAGTCTTGACTAGGGCAGCAAATTCTATGGAGGAGGCCCAGATACTTGTGTTAGCCTGGAGGTCAGGGAAGCCAGATGTGGTGAGGAGCACATGAGATTCCAGAAGGACTTCGGCCCTCATGGCACTCTAGGGCATGTAGTGCACCAAGTACTTTTGGTCAGCCGGGAGGTAAACCAGGAAAGTCGCAAATCCCTTCTTGCCTGTTCTCTCAGCTGCTGGGGTGCAGTGTGGAGGGTGGTCCCAGGCACAGGTTCTGTCAGGAGTCGGTGCTGCCCTGGGTTTATTACTAGCCTGACATTGTCCTCCTGGTCTCACCTTCCTCGTAGAAGAAAAGATAGAACAAGAGAGCAGCCATTGTACCTGAGAGACTCCACTAAAGCTTCTTCTACGAGGCTCCAACATGAACGTTCTGGAATGCTCAGAAGCATCTCATGTCTAGTTCCTATGAAGGTGCTTGTGCATTAGAGAACAGAGTTCATTTAATAGCAACAGTTTGAGAATTGCTCAGAGGGTGTTAGGAAAAACAGAAACTCTTTGACAGAGCCTACACTTGTCCCTGTGGAAAGGTGGTACTTACTGAAGGAACTCTAAAAGTGAACAGTTCTTGAATGTTTTTGTTTTTCCTCTCTCTTTTTTCTTTTCTGAGAAGCCAGACATAATCCTTTCAGCTGAGTTTTCATAACTGCCCGAGGAGGCGGCTGCTAAATATTCTGTCAGCTTTATTTATTCTTTCTATACCCAAAGCAGCATGTTGGCCCCAGTCAATGGTGTGGAAATGATAGGATTCTCTTGAAAGGATTGGAGGCTAAGGACCTGTGAAGTTTCATCTTTGATAAGTCACTAGCCTCAAGGAAAACCTGGAAAGGAGTTTGGTTAGACTTTGTTGGTGAAGAGGGCACTCTGTACTCGACGGGGCAGGGAGGGCAGCAGCCGCCTTTCAACTGCCATGAGTCTGGGGATGTGTCCTATGTCCTTGAGAATTCACTCTCTGTCATTGCGGTAACTTGTTGGAGATACACAGCTCTCAGTGGGTGGGAAATTTCTAGAGTGTGTAATCAAATGCTCTGTGTTGGGGAGTTGTGGGGGGAATGTGTATGTGGCCAGTGGACAGGAAAAACTGGGACCAGTTATAATACTTCTTCTTTGGGATTTGCAGGAGGCTCCCTAGTTCAGATGGCCTGTCTTAAAAGGAGTAGACTCAGTCTTCGTGTGATGCAGTGATGAGCCTGCACGATCACTGGTATGTGCGTGTGAGAGAGAGTGAGAGAAGGAGAGAGACAGAGACAGAGAACAAGAGATACTCTGAGAAAGAGGAAGATTTGGGCTTCATGTGAACTCATTCAAACAAATGAGGATGTAAGCTAACTTCTGATCAAATTGTTGTTTATATTTGTTTTTGAAATCAAATAGTCTCCAAACCATGTCATTGGTTATGGTATCATTGGTAGCAATAGAGTGTTAGAGCCAAGGACTTCAGAACCTCTGCCCCCCTCCCAGGCCCCACTCCCTAGAACAATTCTCCCTAGAACAATTCTTTGAGAAGGTGCACCCATGTGGCATACACAGAAAGTAAATTGGCAGAGCTGCATTTGACAGTTGGGTTTGGTTTTAGTCTACAGAACTCTGATAAAGCTGACTGGACTGTATGAGCATATTTTTCCTTCCTCCAGCTAGTTATACCTAATCACTCACTTCTGCCAGCACAGGGGAATGGAGCTAAGAGAGAGGGAGGACAGAAAGACTGTAAGAAAGAATGCAATTGTTCCCAATCCAGTGCCCAAGATGGCTGGGTTTGCACCAGGAGCCATGGGCTCAGGCTTGGCTATGGACAGAGAAGAGAGGGCAGAGCAGTGCAGAAAACAAGCCTGGGGCCCACTTCCCACTTCAGCTGTACGGATGAGTGCAGGGAAGTGGAGATGCTTCCAAGTGCATTTCACTCTCAAGTGTACTCTCTACCACATGGCAACCCCATCTCCTGGTGAAAGTGGCCCATCAATGCCCTAGAGTCTGGCAACCAGACCAGTCTGAATAGTCACCCCTGCTTCCAGTGGTGTTTGCAATGGGAAGGGGAAGAATGAAGATGCCCATGTGTGCATGGGGTGGAGGGAGTAGAAGAAGGAGCCTATAGAGCTTGAAGCTTCTGGAGGACCTTAGAAATTTTTAGTCTAATCCACACTGTCGGGAGATGAGGCAATTTACTTCAATGATGTGAATTTCACCAGCAGGATCAGGACTGGAGCCTGGGAATTCTTACACTCAACCACGGCAAATCTCAGGACACCAAAAAGCTCTGTTGGGAAACCATAGGCTGTGCCAGTGCACCTCCCACTCTGAGCGTTGTAAAAACAAATATCCCACCAATTGATGTATCCAGTGGAGTGACTGACAATCATGATTGCTTTTATGGTGCAAATTTATGTTTATAGGTTTTTTGAACATGTCATATAAGTCCAGACATGATAGAGGAGAAGTGTTAAGTTAGAGCTACTGATGGATATATACTTTGTTAAGTTTGGCCTTCAAGGCAATGCCCGTTGAAATATGTAAGGTACCAAGTACTGTAAAGTGTGGTGGTTTTAAAAGGTTACAACTGCTTTCTCCCAAACCACTGTCCTCATTTAGCAGACCCATGGAGATGGATCAGGTAGAATTTTCCCAACATAATGACTGTTCTTCAGAATAATTTCACAAAAATAGAACTAGTGCAGCCCAATTATTTCCACTCTTGTCTGAAAAGCAAGTGAAGGGTCTGAAGCATGCCTTGAGGAGCCAGTCTCGGGGGTGGAGTTGGCATTGCTATGATTCTCTTTATATTCAGGATTATGAAATCCATTTATGAAAATACCCAGGATAGGTTTTAGGAGGAAAGCCATGAGTTAGGAGAAGTCGGTGAGTGAAGGAGGGAAACTTGTAAGCAGTTGGTGTGACTTTGCGTCATGATACACAACTGTGAAGTGGAGATGTCAGGATTTCAGAATTGGGTTAGAAGCTGTTGCCCTCTAAGGAGATCAAGATCTAGCTCATTCTTCATTTAACAGAGAACCTGGGGTGCATCTTCATCTTGGTATAGAGAGGCCATGAAGTCATCCTTCTGTGTGATAGAATCCATTGCTGTATATGAGTCAGAAAATTAGATCCTACACCTCTACTTGCTCCAGTGGTGAAGGACAAGATTTTGCCACCTGCTTGTCAGCTGTAGGGAACACCCAAAGGGAATGTGAGAAATATTAGACTTTGGAGACAGATTGTAGAGTTTAAATTCTGAACTCATCACTTCTGAAATAAGAGACCTTGAGCAAGTTACCCTTTTGTGCTGCAGTTTGCCTGGTTGGAAAGCAGGGCTCCGTCTTGTCAATGTCAGCACGTGTGATGATTCAGTGAGAGAGCTCGGGTGTAAAAGTGCTTAGCCCAGGGCTTGGCCCATGATACATACACTCAGTAACTTCTGGGTAGTTAGACATCCAAGCTGCCAGTACATTATATGAATTTAAAAATATTAATTTCATTTCCCTTCCTTTCCACCTTGAATGTAACAGTCTCCTTCTCTTTAGATCACATTGCTTGCTATAGCAATAGTAATTTAAAGCTAATTAAATGTTGTGATAGGCAACACATGTATATTGTATTTTATAGCTCATGTCACCAAATAAGCATAAATATTTTTTGCAACTAGGTCAAATTCAGTGCAGGGAACGAAATTTGTGATTGGAACCAAGAGAATTTTAAGAGGCTTCTCTGTGTGTCATATTAAATTAACACGTTAGGTTGGAATCATCGGGGTTCGGGATGGGCAAGGGTTTTTACATTAAAGTTATTGGGAAAGGCAGCCTGAGAGTAACGTACAGGAGGCTACTGGCCTAGAAGCAAGCTAAGTATTTCTGGGAACCACATCAATTCTTTCATTCAGTGGAATGTATTCTCACTAATAGCATAGCACTACCAGCAATGCCACAGCGATGAGCCGTGCTCTCTCTGAAGTTCCCTGAGCACATTGCCAGAAGATATCAGAATTCTTCTCTGAGAGGTTCAGTGACCTTGGTGGTGGTGGTGGGGTTGTGGGGAGGGACACAAATAGACTGTTTGAAAGAAAAATTGGTAATTGTCTACCTCATGTACACTTAGTGATCAGAGTGAAGATTTTAAAAAATTACATGGAGAATGAGCCTCAGAATGAGAGTAAATATTGAGCATGTTCCCACTTCACTCTTTCCAACCATTTGTTAGGCATTTCCTGTACACCAGGTACTCTACTAGCCTTTTTGATGTATTATCTAATACAGTTCTTACGACCTTTCTGGTATGCATTATTACCTTGATTTTAAAGATGGGGAAACAGAGGTTAAGAAAGCTTCAAAATGTGGCTTATGATTAGTGGACTTCAGATCTGAATTTAGGTCTTACCCCAAGGACCAAATCCTTAGCCATTACACTGGATTACTTTGTGAGTTTGAGGTTCATACTTTGGGTGTATGAAGGCCTTCATTTTAAACCAGTGGTTAAATGCTGGTGTTATGATCAACCCATTCTAGGGCTACTAAAATAATCTTACAGGAGGTGTAAGTTTGCTGAGGTTGAAAATTTTGCAGAAGGAATTGTAGAATACATTTGAATAAGGGTCTTTCCTCGTTCCCTCAAAGCAGGAATGGAAGCAGACTGGTAGAGAACTCTGTTGTCCCAACTCATTCATTCACCAGCTTTCACTCAGGGTATTCTGTGCCTACTACTCTCTGTTGGGCACCCTTCCAGGCACCTGCAACACCTGAGTGAGCAAGATAAAAAAACTCAGGCTCTCTTTGCATTCTGGTTTCTATTCCAGGCTCTGGAAGCTCCAGACTCATCTTCGATTTTCGAAGAGGAGTGATACTTGCTGTTTGGAAACTGCAGTGGAGATGGTCCGATGACATGTTTGCTCTTACAGACTGCGGTGAAATTTCCTCTGTGTTCCTCCAGTCTAAGTAAATATCAGGTGTTGGGGACCACCCTGCCTGGTTTCCGGAAGCTGTGACCCCCCGTGACTTAGGCTGAGTGAGAGACCTCCAGACCAGGAGCCACTAAGGAGACAAAAACCTTTTCCCCTGGCATGAGCACTACCTGTTCTGTGCCTGGCCTTTAATGCTTGATCAATTAGCCAATGACAGGTAACAATTCTCCAGGATAGAGATTGAACCTAAGACAGGCATTGATCATGTGAAGGCCTCTGGCATGAGACTCACGGAGTTATGGAAATGAAGAGGCTGTGAGAAGGAAGAGGTGATCAACATCAACCCCTGCCCCCTCTAAGCCTGAGTCTTTGTACTTAGATGTGAGAAATCCAAGTCTCCTGAATGTCTTTGTCTACCGCCAGGCCCCAGCCTGCGAAAATAGCCAAAGGGGCAGCCCAGACCAGAGACAGCGGACCCCTGGTGTAATCAGGCCTGGGACATAGAATATGCAAGATCCGGTGAGATCTGTTTGCTGGAGGATGTTATTTACTTGGAATTTAAAGGCACAGACGGAAAACCAAAACTAGCCCTTTGAGCCCTGTAGTCCGTTTATATGATAAAACTCCAATCTCTGCCCAGAATCACAGCAGGAGTTCTGTTGGCATCTTTGTAAGTTACCTGTTTCCTTTGATTCTTTTCTGCCAGACTGTGAATCCACAAACTGAGTCTTCTTTCTTAGTAAAAACCTACTTGGGAAGAGGGACAGCACGCTCCCCACCGGAGAGAGTGGCCATGTTCTCTATGTCCCCACAGAATCATGGTAGGTTCTGTGTATTTTGCGTGGTTTGAGCAGCATTCGCAGCATGGATGGATACCGCGGGATGGTATTCTTCACAATCAGGAATATTGAAAAGCTTGAAACTGAAATGTTTCTATCAACAAATTCATGCTGATTGGATATAATGGGATAAAATGGTCTTAGAAATCACTCACTCTCTAGCTGTGCTGTTCTGCATGTATCATTTATGACCAGGGTTGGTACATTTGATATTCACTGGATTCTTGACATTTAAAAAAAATTTCAATTAGAGTTGACTTTGAATATTATATTAGTTTCAGGTACAACATAGTGGTTGGTCGTTTATAACTTATGAAGTGATCTCCCCAATAAGTCATTCTTAAAGTGTCTTAGTTGCTGTTTCCTTTCCCCTGGAAAGTCTGGTAAGTGTGTTCAAAGACTAGACAAACATTATAATTTGTAAGGAGTCTTTTTTTTTTTCCAGTATCAGAAACAATGACTCCCTAAAAAAATAAAACCAAACCAAACCAAACTCAAGACAGGCTTTTATAAAATCCACCCTCTGTATGAGCTCCTAGGTAATTTTCAGAGTGTTTCTTTATCCCCGAGGCCAGGAAGAAGAGGGCAGGCAGCCAACATGAAACTTCTCTCAGCGTAAACACGGGGGTTAAGCCCAGGGGTTCTGAAGCTGGAGTACCTGGGTCCAAATGTTTGGCTCTTCCTCTAACTAGTTGTGTGACCCTGGCAAGTCTGTTAACTTCATGCTTCAATTTTCTCATCTGTGAGCTGTGGATGATAAGAATAGTATCTATCTCATTGTTTCCCAATGAAAGATAAATGAGTGAAAACATGTAGGGCATTTAGAAAGGTGCCTGGCACTCTGTGGGTGTCCAGAGTTGGCTGTCATTGATTATGGGGTTCATTACGTGTGAAGCTTCTGAGTATCCTGACTTTTCTACTTAATGTGTTCTTCTAGACAAATCCCTGTGGGTCTCTCTGAAAAGGTGGGTACTTCAGATTAGTCTGAGAATTCTCTGTCCTGCTCTATTCCTCCCCTGCCCCCCCACCACCACCCAGGGCATTGTCTGTGAGGTGTTCCCATCCCTGGTGTAAAGGGGCAGATGGAAATAGGGGAAGTGACAAAAATGGTGTGTGTTGTTTCATCTTCCCAGCACTAAATGGGCCATTGCTTTAAAAGCTTGAGAGTCTAGATCCTTTAATTGACTTAGACTCATCATTTGTGGAGGAAAGTGGGAACTAAAACACAGCTAAGGAGCTATAAATTTTTCCAGCTTCTGGCCAAGATGGAGGCATAGGTAAGTCACACTGTGCCTCCTCGCGCAACCAAAACTAAGGACAACAAAAATTGAGAAACAAGAAACAACCAGAACAGAGAGAAATGAACCAAATGGAAGTCTGACTACCGTACATCCAGACCGGTAACGAGGGGCGGAGTCGCAGGCCTACGGAGAGGGGTCGAGGGGTCCCGGCAGGAAAGAGTGGTGGCTGGCAGACGTGGGTGTGCAGGGCGCAGACGGCAGTTGGTGGACCCCAGAAGTACAGGGGCGGCTGATGGACCGGTGGCAGACCCTGGGCCAGGGAGGCAACAAGCAGACCCAGTGCGCCACAGCCACACATTCATGCACAGACAAACTAAGCGAAAATAGGCAGCAACACAGACCGCACAACCCAGGGACCTAATAGCACTGACTGAAAACATCTGTGGGAGCTGAGGCCAGGAAATTCTCTCAGCCTCGCAGGAGGCTCCTTGGGGAAGCCCACAGGGTCCAAGAAAGTGCACAGGCCCACCCGCCCGGGAGCCAGCACCAGAAGGGCCCAATTTGCTTGTGGGAGATGGCAAGGTGGACTGGAGTCCTAGAGAGAGTGGAGCAGGCGCCATTGCTCCCTCACAGACCCTGCCCCCACATACAACGTCACAACCCAGCCCCTGGGGTGCCCCGCCCTGGTGAACACCTAAGGCTCTCCTGCCCATATGTAATACCTGCAACCAAAGGAAAGTAAAAAATAAAAAAAGATGGCTCAAACAGAATTGAAATCCCCAGAACCAATTTTTTTAAGTGACCAAGAGATAGCCAACCTATCAGATGCACAGTTCAAAGCACTGGTGATCAGGATGCTCACAGAATTGGTTGACTTTGGTCATAAATTAGATGAACAAATGCAGGTAACAATAAGAGAAATGAAGGAAAACGCACAGGGAACCAAGAGTGAGGGGAAGAAAACTGGGACTCAAATCAATGGAGTGGACCAGAAGGAAGAAAGGAACAACCAAACAGAAAAGAATGAAGAAACGAGAATTCAAAAAAATGAGGAGAGGCTTAGGGACCTCCAGGACATCTTTAAACATTCCAACATCCGAATTATAAGGGTACCAGAAGGGGAAGAGGGAAAACAACAAGTGGAAAAGTTATTTGAACAAATAATAAAGGAAAACTTCCCCAGTCTGGCAAGGGAAATAGACTTTCAGGAAGTCCAGGAAGCTCAGAGAGTCCCAAAGAGGATGGACCCAAGGAGGAATATGCCAAGGCACATCATAATTACATTAGCCAAGGCAAAAATGAAGGAGAGAATCCTAAAAGCAGCAAGAGATAAGGGGACAGTGACCTACAAAGCAGTTCCCATCAGACTGTCAGCTGATTTCTCAAAAGAGACCTTGCAGGCAAGAAGGGGCTGGAAAGAAGTATTCCAAGTCCTGAAAGGCAAGGACCTACATCCAAGATTGCTCTATCTAGCAAATCTATCATTTAGAATGGAAGGGCAGATAAAGTGCTTCTCAGATAAGGCCAAGTTAAAGGAGTTCATCATCACCAAGCCCTTATTATATGAAATGTTAAAGGGACTTACCTAAGAACATGAAGATTAAAAATATGAACAGTAAAAAAAGACTTCAAATTCACAGTTAGTAACAACCATACCTAAAACAAAAGCAAACTAAGCAAACAACTAGAACAGGAACAGAACCACAGAAATGGAGATCACATGGACGGTTAGCAATAGGGAAGTGGGAGGAGGAGAGAGGGGGAAAAGATATAAAGAATAGGTAGCATAGACAATAGGTAGAAAATAGACAGGGGGAGGGCAAAAATAGTATGGGAAATGTAGAAGCTAAAGAACTTATGACACATGGACATGAACTAAAGGGGGGGAATGTGGGTGGGAGGGGGTGGGCAGGGTGGAGGGGAGTGATGGGGGAAATGGGACAACTGTAACAGCATAATCAATTAAAAAAAAATTTCCTCTTGGTGGATTTCTCTTAATCCCTCTTCATTTTTTCTGGTACATTTACACAATGGAATTCTATGCAGCAGAAAGAAGAAGGAGCTCCTACCCTTTGCAACATCATGGATGCAACTGGAAAGCATTATGCTAAGCGAAATAAGCCAGGCAGTGAAAGATAAATACCATATGATCTCACCTTTAACAGGAACCTAAACAACAAAACAAAGAAAGAAGCAGGGTATAGTCAAAGACATTGCATTAGAGGACAGGTGGAGAGTGACCAGAGGAGAGAGAAGAGGGATTTCAGGGGAGAGGGGGAGGGGTTTATAGGATCAAAGTTAAAGGACACATGGATAAAAGCTAGGGGGAGGGTGGTAATGGGAGGGAGGTAGGGAGGAAGTTTGGGAGGGCTTGATTGGGTGGGAGGTAGGGAGGGGGTGTGGGAGGGCTTGAATGGGAGTAAGGGGGAGAAAACTATACTTGAATATTCATTTAAATAAAAAAAATTAAAAAAAATAAATTATCACCAAAAAAAAAAAAGAAAGATACCATTTCACTGTTTAAAAAAAAAATTTCCTGAGGCCATTTGTTATCTTGCATTTGCCTGGGATTTAAAATGAGGCAAACTTTACTTTGGAGACTGTGGTCTATATAATTCATTTAGGTAAAAGACTCACTAAAAGTTCACAAGACATTTGCACTTAGTGTGGGAAGCAATATGTGCCTGTATTTTTACAAGTGGCTGTTCTTTCTGTGTAGTGCTTTTACATGTTCCAGGAACAAGATCCAGGTAAGGAATTGTCTTTGCTAAGCACAGGGTAGCCAGAGATAGTCAAGTTCTATCGCAAGGAACCCCTTGGGAAGGAATGGGTGGTTGAATTAATCAGTAGCTTGGTTCCTCAATATGTTTTTGAGATGGGAAATGATAGTGGCTGGGATGACCATTTGGAGGAAACTCTTGGGAACTTCAGAAGTCTCAGTTTTTCTGTTTCTGATGCAGAAGGAATATGGAGTCACCATTGACAACACAATGCCCATGAACGGACAGCAATTCTCTTTATCCATAGCATGGATATTTAATGAGAAATGGCCTCAGTTTAACTTTGTCAGCAGGAGGGCTCACCATGTATTACACAGGAGGGAGACCTCAAATAGTGAGGAGGGGAGGCCTGGCCTAAGGCAAGACATTTTTTTTTCTTTTTTGAGAAAATAAAAATTTTCCTGACCCAAGGTTTAATTAAGTGGTGATGGAAACAAAATTCAATGACAAGAGATACTGTTCTTTCCCTGACTGCCGTTAATGCTGTTTCATCGTACTTACTGTGGGACCATAGGCAAGTCACTTATCTGTCTAGTTCCCTCATAAGCAAAATGACATGAACAGTAGTATCTATTGTTTGGAGTTTTTGTTAGGATGAAATGAACTGATATATGTAAATGCTTAGAACACTACCTGCTTACTCATAGTAAGTAGTCTAGAAGTATTTGCTTTTATTGCCATTACATATTTATGTTTGGTAAACAATGTGTTTAGATAACCAAACCCATTGTTCTAATGGTTTTACTGAAGATAAAAATCAGCAGGAGCATAGGGCAGTATGCTTTACCTCATTTTCCTCACTTATCACTTTAAATGGGGCCCTACTAGTCTGGTCAACACACCCACAATGGACTTAGGCCTTTGAAGAAGAGAGAAGTCTGTGTAGGGTTGATCTTTTATTTTTAAACCTATTAAGCAACAGTAGCCATATCTTTCACATGCATACACACAAAAAACATCTAATGCAATAATTTGTTTTATTCATCAGGGTCGCCTATCCCCACGACTATTTGGCGTGGCATTAGAAAACTGTTCTAGGCTTTAGCATATTGCTGGGGATTTTAGACGAGGAACTGCACTTTAGAAATTCTGAAGCATAAGAATTTCTGAGGGGACATAAAAAGCGGGCCTCTCCCGAGTCTATATTAATTCCCTGCTTATTGTTCCTGAAGTGACACACAGGTGGCGCTGTTGCTGTCACCTGTCTGGAAAGAGCGCTCGGAAGGCTAACATGGTAAAATAGCCAAGATGTATTCTGGGTTTTTTTTAAGTGTTTTTTCAACTTTTTAAAATTGTTGTTCAAGTGCAGTTGTCTGTATTCCTTCCCACCACTGCCCCCACCCCAGCCATCCCCACCTCCCACCCTCAATCCTACCCGCTTTGGTTTTGTCCTTGTGTCCTTAATGCGTGTTCCTGAAAACCCTTCCCCTTTCCTTCCCCGTTATCCCCTCCCACTTCCCCTCTGGTTCCCCTCTGTCCGTTTGTTCTTAATTAGGCACACTGTTGAGCCATATTTGGTTTAATGGAAATGGAAGTGAACTCTCTTCTCCTCCTGTTAAGGCTTTATAGAACATAATCAAACACTGTTATTTTCACCTTCTTGTCCCAGCCGCATTGAGGTTTGGGCTCCTACGAAGAGAAGCATAACAGAGGGAGAGGGAATCCTATTTTCCTCAGGAGAACAGTGAACGGGAAATAAGACGGGGAGTCAGCCAGGTGTCTGCTGCCTGGAAAACACTCACACTGCTCATTCTCTCCTCCCCCTGGTCATCTGGCTGCCTGAAATTAGCTCCTGTTTTTTGCATGCCCTGCAAGAGACTTGATAGAGGGGTTCTAGGTTCACCCCCACCTCCCTAATCTCCTGATGTTCTTGGCATTGACTGTCCTCGACGACTAACTCAGAAACATCAGAAACTGCATGAGAAACATTGCTACTCTACAGTCCCTAAGAAGGGACTGTAAGCATGGAACTCCCCTGCCTGGGGACCCCTAGTAATGCTGTAGAAAAGTTGACAAGAGGCCTTTGACTTGAAGAGGGAAGAAATGTTACCTAAGAGTGATGCATTAAAATAATAGAATTAAATATAAGTTCCAGTACAGAATTAAACTGGTTAGAATTAAACAGCATAGAGGGAAATGGAGGGACCTAACAAGACTTGGGTGTAACTACTGATGGTCCCCAAATTACAATGGTTTGACAGGATTTTTTTGACGTTACAATGGTGCAAAAGTGATAAGCATTCAGTAGAAACTCTACTTTGAATTTTGAAATTTGAAGTTTGATCTTTTTCCTGGTGAGTCTTGTGATGCTGGTCAGCATCAGGAGCCGCTGTGCTCAGTCAGCCAGGCGATCATGCCGGTAAACAACCAGTACTGTGCAGCCACCATGTTGCCAGCATGTTTTTGATATTGTGTTTTCTCATCCCATTGTATCTACAAAACTTTTGTAGATATAATGTCTCTTGCTTCTGGTGAGAAAAAGAACAGGAAGGTAATTCCTCTTGAGAAGAAATTCAAGACAGTCGTCCAACTACAGCTAATGTAAATGTTTTGAGCATGTTTAAGGTAGGCGAGGCTTAACTATGATGTTGGATAGGGTATGTGTAATAAATGCAGTTTCAACTGAGGATATTTTCAACTTACAATGGGTTTATTGGGACATAACCCTACTGTAGGATGAGGACCATTTGTATCTGTAGATACTTCATGTAATTGCTTTTATACAGTATGAAAGGCTTGCCACTGGGCCATAGAGGAAACCTCCACTCAGCCTTTTTAACTGAACACAGAAAATAATTTGGGTGATTCTTTTCCCAGGATAATACAGAATATTCTAGATGCATAAGAAATAAGTTAATTTATGGCATTAAATTATCTGAGGACAGTAGAGTTTAAGCCTCTTAGATGAAGAAGCGCTCCCATTGTTCTAGGCAGTACATATTTCAAAGATGGAGATAGTAATGGAGATAGTATATGGTTGGGAGTGCCTATTTGGTCGAGGAGTAGGATATGGTTTCCTCATTTCCCTGGCCTAGGAGAGGTTTTGGAGTTCATATAATTATGAATTTCTATTTATTTGTTCACTCATTTACACAAAAAGTAACTATTAATCTCTTGCCCTATTCTAGGCTCTGTGCAAAGATCAAGATATACAGAAGTGAACAAGAAACAATGAAAATAAATAAGTGGTCATTTGTGCAATGTTGAGGGAAAATACCCAGAGGCCAGGAGAGAAAGAAAACTGACGGCTTTTGAGGGTAGGTGGTGGGTGTGTTGGGTGGTAGTTATCCTTCAGAGAGGGAAGTCACTAAGCTTTTGCAAACTTTGCCTCAGTTTGACCGATGTACCTGCCTGGCAGGGGGTGGTAGACGGCCAGGCCATGTTTATGCATTTATGCACAGACAAAAATGTTATCTCTTTGCCTCACAGTTATTTTATAAACACGAGCAGTTTCTTCTGAGAGTCACTGCCTTGGTGCTGGGAGTCACTGTATTGCCGGTACACGACAGAGCTGGAACACAGCAGGCATAAGATAATCTTGAATAACATTAATGGATAAATGGAAGAAACTTTTAGAACAATAAGATGTTGAATCTGTGGTGTCATAAAATAAATCAGTTCCACACTCATTTTTTCTCTGGTATTATATACTGAAATCTAAGCAACCACAGAGAATGTAAACTCCCGAAATAAGCTGCATTTCTTTTTCCTGTGAAAGGAAAAATACCCTCAGGATTCTAGTATAGCATGGGCTGTGTGTGTTGATTTTGGCTGTTTTTTCAATCCCTGTCATACACTTCTGTGGTGGTACAACATCAAACATTTGATCTTACCATGCTTTCAAATTTCAATGTATTCCTGTATTTATAGAAAGGAATTGGCAATATTTTAGAGCTTTTCTTTCATCTTTAAACAACTCTAAAAGCTATTTGTCACATAAACTTCTCATTTACTTTGAAAGGGTCTATGTTCTGTGTATAAAGTAGTCATTTTCACATTTCTTGAATTTAGTTTAGAGAAATAAAATTATATACTTATTAATCTGGTAGAATGAAATGTAAAGAAGTAATTTCTGGGAGATCAACAATTTGAGGCATCAGTAGGACTGTGTGATGGTTAAATTTTCTGTGTAAACTTGGCTAAACTATGGTGTCCAGTTGTTTGGTCAAACACTAGTTTAGTTATTGTTATGAAGGTATTTTATAGATATGATGAACATTTATAGTTATGCTTGACTTTATGTAAAAGAGATTACTCTTGATGATGTGAGTGGCACTCATAAAATTAGTTGAGGACCTTAAGAACAGAAACTGAAGTTTCAGGAAAAAGTAGGAATTCTGTCTCAAGACTGAAACACAGAAACCCTGCCTGAGTTTCCAGCCTGCTGGCTGGCTCTACAGATTTTGGACTCAGGAACTGCAACATGAACTCTTGACTGAATTCCAAGTTTGCTGGCCTGCCCTGCAGATTTTGGATTTCCCAGCTCTAACAATCACTAGTCAATTCCTCAAAATAAATCTCTCCATATATATGAAATAGGATATATCATCCAATTATATATATCTCCTGTATCTTTATCTGTATCTATATTTACCTGTATCTAATCCATCTATATCTAGTCTCCATGTTTATCTCTCTATATATCTGCTTGGACAGGGATATTTATGTGAATGATTCTGCTTCTCTGGGGAATTCTGACTGATTCAGACTGTCTGATTTTTCTCTCCTGCAGTCATGTCTCCAGTTGAACCAGAGAAAAACTGGTGACAGTTTCTAGATTTCTATTGCTCTGACGGGGGACCAGAGAGATTTGAAAGAAAGTGGAGGCAGTGTCTCATTGCTCATGCTTCCCCCTCCAAAAAGCGAAAAGCTTGGAACTGAAGAGAGGAGCACTGAGCACACTCTTCATTTGATTCATTGGTCTTATATTTGGCAAAACAGAAAAACATGGAGATTTTGAAACTTCATAAAGTTCTCTGGCTTCCTTCCGATAACACCATGTTTTGTTTTACGCTGAGGCACGTCCCCATCTTTATGAAAATGAGATTTTGCTTTCAGCATTAGCCAGAGGCCTACACAGGAGGAGCAGGAGTGGATCGTAGGGCAGTTGTTTCATTTGTTTGTTTTTGTTTTGTTCCATTTAAAACCAGGACTTCACTTAAATGGAGATGGCTGGAAGCTGAATTGTTATCTCTAGGGGGACAGAAAAGACAACGAATCTCAACTGAGTTTTCAACAAGTGCAAGCTCATCTGAGGTTAAGTTCACACATTTGATTTCCAGTTTTGCAAAAAGTCCTACAAATGGGGCCACCATCTCAAACTACACCACACAGCAAAGTTGCTCACAGCGGCGCGTAGGTGAGTGATGTGGGTGGCTGGGGGCAGGCGTACCCCATCGTTGTGGAAACCACTCAAACGAGGCTTTCCATGGATACGGGGTAGAGAAGATCATCTTTCCATACAAGAAAACAGTGCTCTACCTCAGTGATTACAACTCTTAGAACAGCTTTGATCATGAATGCTTAGGGATTACAAAACAGATGTATGTAAAAGTTCATTTGTTCTACCCAAATATCCTCTTGTATTTCAAGGATCAGTATTTTTCTGTTTCATAGAGAGCATGTATTCATTTTAGACATATTAACTTCGTAGAATTTTTGCCTGCTAAAACTATTAACCAAGGGTACATTCTTGTCTTCTCACACAACAAAGTAAATGGTGCGGATGTGTGCTTATTGCTTGAATTTGGACTCTGAAGATTATCGACCCAAATAAATGCCCAGTTCCTGCTCCAGTTTACTTTATAATGATGAGATCTCCCTACCCCATGGCTTCAGTTATAAAAACACACTGCACCATCAACGAAAGCTTGGGTAACTTGGACAGACCACAACACAACATACAAACAGATGCATAAGTGCCATGGACACCACACTTCGTGAGGTCAATTATGGTGGGTTTTGATTACATGATTGTGACCATTTCTTCTTTCACCCTCTGCCAACACACTTTGTTCAGACATAATTTTCAAGTGTTTTTGGCTGAATTAAGGTTGGTTTCACTCTTCAGATTAGTTTACACATATGTACAGATACAGAAAATACAAGAAGCTGACACTCTGGAGGAATCCCATGTTGCAGGTTGCATATTTAATTCCTCTTAGGAGCCATCAGTAGTTGACTGTCCTTTGGGAGTCTTTTTAAAGGGAAATCTGTCATCTCTTCTCCTGAAATGGAATGATGCTAAGCAGGTCCTCTAGTTGCTGGCTCATGTAGGCTTGGCCACATGGGACACGTGTGCAGTGACTCATGGGCCTGCCCTGCAGGAACTGGCAGCACCTGACAAGGTGTCTATGCAAACACTTCTCTATAAAGCACGGGTGAAGGATCTCCATCACTGGCAACATTCCCCCTGTGACACCATTTTTATCGTCTCCATACATGACGTAAAATGATGTGAAGGGGGAAACTGGGAAAGATATATAGTAGGTATAGTTCAAGGATCATAGATTCAAATATTTTTTTTTACCTGAGGTTGACTTTTGATATTTTTCTTGGTATTGGGGGGACTTTTTTGGTATTGGAATATTGGTACTTGAGATGACTCACTTTATTCTATTACCCCAGCCCATATCTATAACAGAACCAGTCAAACTTCTGGAGATCAATGATATTTCCATTCCCCTCTCCCCAAGACCAACTTCACTCCACATTTCCAATAAAGTACTGGAAAAGTCTCACCTACTTTCCATGCACTTATATTTTCTTGCACTCATTGAAAGGCTAGGTTCGGAAAGGATAGTGTAATTCAGACTATGGAGTTTGATTCCAACTTTTGAACTGGAGAAGATAAATGCAGAATTACAGAAGATAAATGGGGTCAAATGTCCATAAGACACACAACTCTTGGTACTTAAACTTGTACTTACTCACTATTTCTTATTCGATTGCTGACATTAGCATGAAGAATGTTGACATTAGTATGAAGAATATTGACATGTTATTATTCTAGAGCATGGAAGATGACTTTAGTTGTCTCTCTTAAATCCTTGGGGTAGAATGATTTGTAGGTAAGAACAAGTAATAGAACTGAAATACATCTCAAGGCATCAAATTGGCCTAACTATGTGCAGGTAGTCTCTAGTTCAGCAATGGCAAAATAAGTTTTATTTCACATAAACAGTCTAATTAACTGCACGTGACTGCCTGGAAGCCTAAGTTGATGTGAATGATCAAATCCATGCTCTGGATTTGCCATAATTGATTTGTCATGTTGGGCATGGGTGAGGCATTGGAAAGTGCTGACACTCATGATACAGTTTCTATTCTCAGATGAAATCAGCAGATATAAATGACTTCTTCAATTTAAAATGATTTCAAACAGTGAGGAAGGGTTCCAGGTGAGAAAGAGCAGAAGAGGGGAACTCATTTTGCTGCAGAGGAAAGAGGATGTTGACAAATAGCCATATTTTTTTGAGCATGATAACTTTTCTGAAAATGTGCTAAAATGTAATAGTACTCTTTCGATGAGTATGTTGACTGTAATAGAAACTTTAAAGGCTAAGAGAGTATCATTGCTTGTTTCCCAGCTCAGAACAAAATACAGAGAGTGAAGGTATAAAGTAGGTGAAAATTGGCCTTCTGTACAACTGAGCAAAGATGCTCTTTCCGTGGACAGAAAACATTCTTGAATTGGACCTTCAGTACTCTAAATGTAAACATAAATATTTTAAGAACACTGTTTTGCTGAGCTCTATGAAACAACAAATTTGCCACTTGATGAAAAATCCATTTCCTCATAAAACCAGAACTTGCTGTTCTTATTTCTGATATTTTCTGAGAAACTTCTTTTGTTGTTTTAGTTTTAAAATGTGGGTACCCTGTACGTAGCTTAGAAATAAAACAGAAACAACAATTTCTTTCAGAGTTGTTGCCCTGAAAGTATGATTACTATATGGCTAAGGTCCAACAAAAGGGTTAATGAGGTCTTTGTAAATGCAAGCAAATGGACTTATAACCTCTCTTCATAAAACGTAATGACAAATAATAATCATGACCACTTATTGAGCAATAAGCTATCATTTTTATTACATGCCTTTTTGCTTCCTGACTTCCTACTTCCCTTCCTTCCTCTGCCCTCCCTGCCCGACTTCTCTTTTTGTTTCCACAGATATCGAGTTCCTGCTACGTTGCCGGAACTATGCATGGTTCAGAGTACAGTGGCGCTGGGGATCCAGATAGACAAGGACTCTGACTTCACAGAATCACTCTTGTGGGGAAAGTTGGGTATTCATCAAGTATTAAAAATAATGTGTCAGAATGGGCTGACATGTCTATCTGTATACCTTCTGGCGGACAAAGGGGAAACTTGGGGACTAGAAAAGAGTGATTTCAGTGTGGCACTATTTACTGCTTACTAATAAGAGGAAGGAAGAGGACAAATACATCTTAACTAGGAAATGACCTGGATATTACTTTGCAATGAGTTGGGTCATCTTCATACTAATAGGAGAAATTAAACTTTTAAAAATGCATAGACTAGATATCTTGATCCTCAGAAAGAAAGAAACTTAGTTTTATAGTGTTAGGTTCTGTCCTGCCACCTGGGTTTAATCCAGTGGTAACATCATTTCTGCCAACAAATGGCTCCAACCCCCTCAGTTTCTCACTAATCACTAGGTACAAGTGTCTCTCGGTTTCCAGGAGGGTGGTTAAGTGTAGCAAATGTTATTGTGCTATTTAATGTTAATTATTAGTCAGATATTTTTACTAAACAAATTAGTCTGTCATTAACCTAGCTATAGCTTAAAGAGTTATAATCAAAACAGTATATTTGTGGTTTGCAGAGTTGTGTCTTCATTTAGAAAACATAAAGAAGGACTGTTACAAAATTGAAGATGAACTATCAAAACCTTTAGTTTCTTCAAAATGAAATAGGTAGTGGTCTATGATGAAACAAGTAATATTTTTGGATTATTTCAATTTAAGAATATCCAAATATCTCAAGACATAAAATCCCATGGACTTGGGTCGACTAGGATTTTATATAATGCCGCAGTGGACACAATCACAGGAATAATCTTGGTATTGCACTAGAATAAAAAATATACCTAATATTCTGGGGATATATGGTCAAGAATTCACTTCCTGTATTAAAATATTTTACATCTAAAATATGTTCCAAAATATAAGATTAATTATATTCTTTTGATTTTAAGACATTAAGATACTTTAAGTCTAACATTTTTGTTACCTTTTATGGTGAAATATACTGAGCATTCCTAAAATTTAACTTATCAGAGTGACTTTTTCTTCTTCTTTTTCTGACTACATTCATCCAATCGTGGATTATATAATGAGCACCCAAATGAGTGTGTTTGATGAGCTACCCTTTCGTAAATACCATGGTCACATGGGGCAGGGGAATCTGCCTTAGGATGAAGGCTCTTCATGATCATCTCACTGACTCCTAGTTTCATAAGATTGCAGCAGTGGGATTAGAAAAAGCTTAGAGGAAATAAGCAATCAGAAAAGTTAACCATGCCATTATTTGTGCAACAATGGAAAAAAGTGGAACCAGCATGTGATGGGGCCCATTGGTGGAGAAATCCGATCAAGCAGCACAAACTCGTATGTGGTTGGCTTGCTAATTCCCTCAGGTGGCTAATTTATCACTGGGCATTGGGACGGCATTCCCTATGGAAAGTTGAAGAGATTGTGAATTAGGCCAGAGACACTGCAGGCGTTGCTCTGGGGTGAGATGGTGTTGGAGTTCATGCTTTTTAGATTCTGACCTGCCTCTCACCACCTTGAGTTGGCGCTGAGGAGGATGACCACTTGTTTCATTCTATATCTTCCTTTGTAGCAATGCAATCTTTGGAAAACAAATAAATCGATCTTTTAAAACTATTTTATCAATAAAATAACATTTTAACTGAAATTATATATATTTTTTGCATATATTTTTTGAATTTTGTCTGGCTTTTCCTTTCTGTTCTTCCTGGACTCAGTTCCCTGCCTGTGACACCCAAAATGATAAACTTGTATATATCTTTCCATGCTGAAGTATTGCTCTCTCTATCTTACATTTTTTGGTCATTATTTTAGAACATGAGATGCTATGCTCACTTTAGTGCATTTTGATTTTATCATTCAGGGATTTTCTATGAAAATTTCTCCAAGATAACTGGGTTTTCTAAGGATAGAATTATCTATCAGCAGTAACGTTATTTTTTCAAGCTTATCTTCATTATTTTACTTATTTTTTACTTACTGAACTTTCTAGACCCTTCATGATAATAATAAAGTGTTGGTATGATTGGTCATCCCTTCTTAATAGTGATTTTAATTAAAATACTTTATGACATTAGGATTTCAAATGTCTTTTCAGCATCTGTTGTTATGACAAATATTTTGATGTGTTACCAGATTCTATTTGCTAAAATTTGTTTTTAGTTTTGACATCTATAGTCATGAGAAGAATTGGTCTATTCCTTATTCAAAATACATATATTGAGTGCATGTTTTATGTCATGTATTAGTCTGGGTACTGAGATGATAGTATTTATTTCTGAATGATACCTTTATTAGATTTGATGTTAAAATAATTTTATCTTCCAAAAGTTAACCAGAGAAAATTTCACCTTTTTTTTAAAGAGTGGCATAAATTGAATAAATATTTGTTGGTTCTTTAAAAGACAGCTACGGATCTGTCTGATGTTGGTGCCTTTCTGAATAGTGGACTTTTAATCTCCTTTATAATTTTATGGTGACTAGAATATTTGAGTTTTCTATTTTTCTTAGGTCAGTTTAAAGAATTTGTGTTTTGTAGGAAAAGCATTTTTAGATGTGTTTTAAACCAGTAGTTTCATGAAGTATTTTCTTGTAATTCTTTTAGTTGCTTCTACATCTGTGGTTGTATTTCTTTTCTCAAGTCTAATATTGCTCTATTTTTACTCTTGTTTTTCCTTATTCATGATCCTGATGGAAAATTTATCTATTTTTCCCTCTAAAGAGCCAATTTGTAGTTTCCTTTATCTTTTTTTGTCCTTTCTATTCTTTGCTTTCTATTTTGTTGGCTTCAGTTTTTGTCCTTGTTAGTTCTCTATTGCCTCTTGGTTCACCTTGTGGCTCTCCCCCATCCCCGCCCCCCAATTTCTTAAGATTAGTACTTGGGCCCTTTGTATTGTTCTCCCTCACTCTTTCTTTTTCAATAATGAAGACATTTAAGGCATTAAATTCCTTTGGAGTACAGCTTTTCCTTTATTTCATAGATTCTGAAGACTGGTTCTTTCTTTCGTTGCTTTCAAAATGATTCTGATTCGCCTTTTATTGTGCTCTTTTGCTTCTAAATTTCTTAGTACTAATTCTTGTCACCTTCAAATTATTTCTTCCAGATTTCATTGGTGTGTGATCAGAAAGACAGAGCTTGTAAAAAACATCTTTATTTCTGGAATCTAGTAAAGTTTTGAATCAAGTGTATGATAAATTTTCCAAAATATTCCACAGGTAAATGAGAAAAACTATATTCTCTATCTGAATGTGAACTTTCATGCATAGGTTCAGTGGTGTGCCAATAAATGTTTAATAACCAGCCCTCCAGCTGTGACAGTTTGTGGCATCTGCACCCTTTGTCCTTTCCTGTGGTGAATGCACTTCCACCAAGGCCTGCTCTCACGACTGATGTTAACATCGCTGAGTGTAGGGATGGGAAGAGATACTCAAAATTGGCTCCCAATAGCTGGCACAAACCAGTTTATGTACTCTACTGCATGTATCTATTAAGTCAGATTTATTCACTGTATTATTAAATCCTTCTATATCCTTTTTTTTTTGGTGACTAGATTGTGAGAGAATTGCATTAAAATCTCCTATTACAACTGCATATTTTCAAGATTTCCTTGTATGTCTAGTAGTGTTTGCTCCACATATTTAGCTGCCGTGTTTTGCAGTACATGTAGTTTCTTTTTAATTTTTAATTTTTATTTTTATTGTGTTTTTTATTACCATTTGGTCCCCTTTGACCCCCTCTCCCTCCCCACAATCACTATACTGTTGTCCATATGTATTTTTAAATGGTTTAG
Source organism: Tonatia bakeri (assembly GCA_004024845.1). Classification (NCBI taxonomy): domain Eukaryota; kingdom Metazoa; phylum Chordata; class Mammalia; order Chiroptera; family Phyllostomidae; genus Tonatia; species Tonatia bakeri. The sequence continues at coordinate 253,637 of PVIA01000948.1, read as the reverse complement.
CTAAATTCCTAAGTGTGTTTTTTATTGTTACATAATGATTCTTTCAATCCTATGATATGTTTTAACTTTAAATTCCACTTTATATTAATGTTGCTATTTCTGTTTCTTTTTTGTTTGCATTTGTTTGGTCTCTCATTGCTGACCCTTTTATTTTTCATCTTCTTCATCACTTCTACTTAAGTGTGTTTTCTGCAAATAGAAAAATATATGAAATCTAGTCTGACAGTCTTTGTATTTCAGTAGGAGAATCCAGTCTGTTCACATTCAATATAATGACCTGCCTTTATTTCTTCAGTCTTGGCATTTAGTTACTCATTTTTTTGTTTCCTCTCTTTCCTTTTCCTTAAACTGTGTGATTTAAGTTGATATTTATTCTATTTATTTCCCTTGTTAATTTGGAAGTTTCAGTGTGTATTTCCCTTTTATTAATGATTTCTGCCAGATGAGTGAACTGAACTATTCCCCAAGTTGAGATGCTCTCGCTGTTCGATGCTGTGTTTCTCCAGCTCTCTCAACCCTAGAGAATGAACCTACTAATATACTGTCACTTTTTGCACCTTTCTTCCCTTTTCCCTCTTTCTACTAATAAACTTTAGGAATGCTGTGATTTTTCCCTACTCCTGATTCCTAGATTTTGCATCATAATTTAGTGTCTATTAGAGTTTTCCTTATAGGTTGGCCCTGCTATTTCAAGAGTCCTTTAACCTTTATGTTAAGCAATATCAGATAGTTTATTCTCATCTTTTTATGTCTGTATCTCATCTCTAGCTCTGTCTATATCTACATCCACATTTATGTACAAATCAATTATGCTGAGTTGTTCACAACTCTGTTATCTTTCTCTTTTTCCATCTTGAGTTCTCTTTTTGGTTTCATTTATTATTTGGTTAATATTCCCAAGTGTTGTCCTTAGATGAACTGTATGCGTGATTCACTATCTAAAGTCTTGTATATCCTCTGTGAAAGGGCAATCATATCTCGATAAGGAATAGAATTAAATTGCAGTCTTTGTGCTTAGCTGTAGATTTGGTTCTGCTGCTTTTTAACTTTCAATGTTGCAAATTCCAGTCAGATATTTTTCTCTTTACACAGGTATCTTTTTAACTTAATTTTTTCTCTTTATCCTTAAGAGATCAGAATTTTTAAAAAGATATTATTTATTTATTTTTAGAGAAGGGAAGGGAGGGAGAAAGAGAAGGAGAAAAACATCAATGTGTGGTTGCCTCTTGCATGCCACCCACTGGGGACCTAGCTGGCAACCCAGGCATGTGCCCTGACTAGGAATCAAACCAGCGACCCTTTGGTTCACAGGCTGGCATTCAATCCTCTGAGCCACACCAGCTAGGGCAGAGATCAGAAATTTTTATTAAGCTTCGTCTAAGGACCTGTCTTTTTTTCCCCCCTCAGCCTTGAAATTTCTCAGACTCAAGTCACATTATTTCAGGAACATTTTCTCCTTTTATTTGTCTAATTACTGCCTGTGCTCATCTATGTCCCTTTGTTCTAAAATTTCTCTTATTCATGTGTTAGGTCTCCTGCATATAGACTCTAGGTCTCTAAAACTCTAAGTCCTTTTCCTTTATAATTTCTATCTCCACACTTTTTCTCAGGCCTTTGAGATATTTCTTGCAGGTCATTTTCTAGGCTACTAATTTGGGTTTCAATAATGAGCCCCCTTAAAAAAGTAAAGTGCTACTTAGTTTGATAAGATTTCTTCTTTAAATTAATCCAAGTTTCCAGAGGCATGAATGGGTTTTGAAGTCATGGAAATCAGTTGTTGGAATCTTCACTCACCCTTACTTGACCTTGGACAAGGCATTTACTCTCTTAAAGCTCAGACCCTGAGCTTGAAATCACCCATATAACTCAACCATGATAAGGTATTACATGATATGGTATTAATAGGTATTTTTGCCATGTACTACATACCTAAAGAATGTCCATAAATATTTAGTGTACCATTTGATTAAACATCAAGTTGAAGTCTGTGTGGGATGAATTGTAAAGCCTTTTCAGGGCAACATCGGTTAATAAGATTATATAGGTTTCAAGTGCATATTTCTATGATACATCATCTGTACACTGCATTGTGTGCACAACACCCAAAGTCAAATCATGTGAAGCTTTTTTGTTTAAAAATTTTTTTTGCCCTGGCTGGTGTAGCTCAGTGGATTGAGCGCGGGCTGCGAACCAGGCATCGCAGGTTCGATTCCCAGTCAGGGCACATGCCTAGGTTGTAGGCCATGTCCCCCAGCAACCGCACATTGATGTTTCTCTCTCTCTCCTTCTCCCTTCCCTCTCTAAAAATAAATAAATAAAATATTAAAAAAAAATTTTTTTATCGTGGTTCAAGTATAGTTGTCCCCATTTTTCCCCTATTACTCTCTCCTACCCTACCTACCCCACTTCCCACATTCAGTCCTCCCCCTATTGTCTTTGTCCATGGGTCCTTTATATGTATTTCTTGACCCTTCCCCTTCTTTTGCCCACTACCCTCCTCCCCACTCCTCCATGGTCACTGTCAGTCTGTCCTTTATTTTTATATCTCTGGTTCTATTTTGCTTGCTTGTTTGTTTTGTAGACTAGGTTCCCCTTATAGGTGAGATCATATGGTATTTGTCTTTTACTACCTGGCTTATTTCACTTAGCATCATGTTCTCCAGATCCGTCCATGCTGTTGCAAAGTGTAGTATCTGTTCTTACCAGTTTAAGCTTTTTCAATATTATGTATTCTTATGTATTTTTGTGGCTTTGGCATAAAAAGCTTTTAAACTTTGCTAACAAAATCACAAAGCCTTACATTAAATAACACTCAATGCTTTATCTGTAGCCTGTGATTGAAAACAGGTGTTATTATAATGCTGCCACTGAGTTAAATGTTTCTAACATTTACATGGCTAACAGATGGTATAGACTGTACTCAAATGCTCTGATATAAAAACATTTCTCCTGTTGAGAGTCAGTGCCACAAATATCAATAACTAAATCTTCAAAAACTTCATCATCAAATAGTTTCTGGATTGATTTTATTCATTCAGTTATTCATTCAATGACTATGAATGAGAATATAGATGGAAGCATCTTACTATGCATTGTTCTGAGTGCCATGGATAGTAACATGGTGAGCTCAGACCAATCTGGTTCCTGCTCTCTTGAAGCCTATAATCCAGTGAAAGAGATTGCACGATACACGAAGAATCATATACGTACATGTAAGCTTACAACTGAGAAGATGTGCGTGCTGACAGGGAGGTTTGACATTGTTAGGAATTTTATAAAAATCTCCCCAAGGAAATGATGATACAGTGAGGTGAGAAAAGAGATCTCTGTTAGCTAGGGAAAGGAGTGTTCGGGGGGACAGGCACCTTCTAGACGGAGAGAATAGCATGGACGAAGGTCCTATGTCAGGAGGAAGCCTGTCCGATTGAGGGACTGAAATCAGACCAGTGTCACTGGAACTCAGAGAGTGATGAGGAGTGTGTAGGGGAGGCTGTGGGGGCAAGTGGGGACCAGATGACCCAGGATCCTGAGAGCCATGTTACATATTTTGGTCTTTACCTTGGAGCACCGGGAAACCAGCTATAGTTTTCAGAGGTTTGTATGTGTGCGCACAGGCACATGTGAGCTGATGCTTAGCAAATATCACTTCAGTTGAAGTGGGAAAAACAGATTAGAAGAAAGCCAGAGTGGGTACAGGTACACCAGTCAAAAGGCAATTGCATCCAAATGAGAGGCAGTGGTGGCTGGACTAGGAGGTGGCAGCAGAGACAGAGAAAGGGGGCAGGTTTGTGAGGTATTCTAGAAGACATGACATTAGGACCTGTTGATGGATTCTATAAAGGCTGAGAGAGGGGCTTTTAAGGATGAACTATACATTTCTCACTTTAGTAGCAGGTAGTTGCACTTACTGTTTTAAGGAGCACTAATAGTCATATTTGAGCGCATTAAGATAAATTTAGTTGAGCATATTCAATTTGGGGTACCTTTTGGACACCATAATGGAACTGTGAAATAGTTGGCTACTTATGTCAGATGCTCAAAGAATAGTCTGTACTGTAGATAAAACATGTTGCATCATCTACTATAGATGATTATTGATGTCGTGGGAGTAGTTGGAAATTGTCTGTCTTGCACTCCACCAGACATTTATTTCATGAACTCTTTTGACCACTGGCTTAAGGAGATTGAAGAGCATGAACCCGCAGGATGTCCTGAATCACCAGGATTAGTTGCATCTCCACAGACACCAGCAGAGAGTGCCTAGGTGCCTGTGCGCACCAGCAACACTTCCCTGTGGAACAGCGAAGAGAGAAGAGCAGGTAGATCAGATGGCCCAGCCCTACCATGGAGAGGATTCATTGTGCACTCCCCTCCTACTCAGGCACTATCCTGTGAAGAAGGAAGGAATACAAGAACATTAAAATTGAGGAAAGAGCAAACTGCTCTGAGAGGGAGTTTGAAATTAACTGTTCAAAAGAAATTGCTACGACACTGAAGGAGACTTGTTAAAATTTGAAACTAAATTACTTTAAATTGCCCAACTTTAGTATTTTTTTGCTATCATGGGTGGGAGTGAGAGCCTCACAAAGATGAGATCAGGTAGCAGAAGAAAAGGACTTTTGTTTGTTTTGTTATCGTACATCTGAATATTTTGTTATATTGTGCAAATCAATGCCTCTCTATGCCATAATTTAAATTGTCTGACCCATAAGTTTCTTACAGACCTCACTGTGTCTTCAAGAGTTCACAGAGCTAGTTAGTGGCAAAACTGGAGAAGAACCAAGTTCTTATTATCATGTTTCCTTTCAAGAAGTCTGATTCGATAAAATTTGTATTCCTTTAACTTTATTCTCCTGGGTGTTTTATATTCATTGTATTAATTCAGTCATAGGATACAGAATATTCAGTCTGATAATATAACTAGGCTTAACTTTTGTATATAAGCAGCCAGTAATCAGGCTAATATATATAATATTATAGATAGTATAGTATTTTAGATTATATATGTGTTATATAATATATCTCTATTTTTTTCTTTGGATTTGCTTAGGCTACTTGCTCAGCAGTATCCAGTACCTAATAGCAGTGAAATCAGAAGGATTAGGTAATCACAGCTGTGCTAGGATAGCAATAATTACAAACATTCGAGACAGCAAAAACTGCCTGGGCGGGGCAGCTGCCCTGACTCCTCACCCTGAGCAGAGGTCCTGACCGGGAAATGCACAGCGTCTAGAACACTGGCCTTGCAAATGTAAACCCATAAATTAGTTGCCACCATCATTCTTCAAGCGTGCCTCCAGCTCTCCCAGTTAGTGTGCACCTGGGACTATCCACTCTGTGACCTTTCAGTGACTCCCAGGGCTGGTTCAGAGACCACACAGGCTGGCCCAGCCTCAGCCAACCCTCTGCACCTATTTCTCCTTTCCTCTGACCGACCAATTCGGATAGCCCATGACCTCTTGGAGAAAGAAGCTCAGCTCTGAGATTCTTATTCCAGGTCACACAGCCAATGACTTGGGACATGTTTTGTGCCGGGGTTCATACTCTATCCATGGTCCACGTTGCCTCTCACAGGGCAGTGATGAAGACCATGACACTCATATTAGACAGTCCTGCATTCCAGTCTTCTTCTTCTGAGCTGTTTGGAAAAGCTAATCAACACCCTGGGACTTCAGTTCACTTGTCTGGAAATTGGGGAGCATGAGACTTCTGTCATGGAGTTATTGTGAGGAGCAAATGAGCTGGCATAGGCCACATGTCCTCAGCACTGAACCTGAAGTATATTTAGGACCAATGCATTGCATTGTATTGGTGGTGGGGTTTTTGTTATTTTTACTGTTATGTATAATAACTTCAAAGAAAAATTCTCCCATAAAGTTTTCAAAGTCTGAAAGAGATCAACACCTGACCTGCGGCTCTTTCTACAAATGGCTTTTGGAGCCCTGTGCCTTCTGTTGAAAGCACTTCAAATGGAAAAGTCCCACTGTTTGGGTACAATATGGGTTTCCTCTGCTAGTTTAAGTATTGAACTTCAAATATTTTCAGTAACAGAAAAGAAGAGAATAATATTTTAAAAATGTAATTTTAATTTTCTTGGGAAATAACACAATTTGAATCAGACAAACATTACGAAGGAGAAATCTTGTTGCTGACAAATTAGGAAAATCATAAGTACCCTGAGAAATTACATTTGGAGCTCTGATCCTTTTCCAGTGTTCATGTCCAGAATCTCCTGAAGCAGGCATTGTACACGAGGAATCTTTCCTGCGACTCTGGTGGGGCATTGCGATAGACATCACTGATTTGGATGTCTGTTCAGGTCCTCTTTTCTGAGAACAGTGCCCCCTACTGGGAGGTAAGGATCAAAAACCTTAGTGAGGTTCTGTTGATCAAGAGCAATATGGGGTATGCAAAGGAGGAGCGTGGCTGGGTCAGAACTGGCCCCCTGGCTACGCTGGTTAAAAAGGCTGTTTCCCTGTTGCTTAGTGAGGAAGTGCTGGAGACTGACATTTGAACCACCAGGATCTTTCTAGTCCACTGGGTACCAACTTGCATCATAGCCAGTATATTTGTCTTTACTGATGTCATCATTTTCACCAAAACTTCATAAAGGTGGAAAAAAAACCCTTATCACATCAAAGGAAATCTACTTAATGATTCTAGCTAAGTCACTGATGTCCAGTGTAGGAAAATCAGGTAAGCAGCCACCCTGCCCTTTCACAGAAAATAATTCAAGTAGACAAGAGTCTCTGTGTGTGAGGTACTATTTGAAAAAGAACCCATTGCGGGCTGGGCCTCAGAATCCTAGGGAGAGAAGACTTCCCCTGACATTTCTGAAGCAAGTTCGGAGTTTAGTGTCATTGCATTTAATTGGGCCAAAGAGTAGCACCAAATGTCCAAGACACTCCCGGAGTTCACTTGGGCTTCTGCCCTGAGGAATTTTCTCAAGAAGAGTCACTTGCAGTTTCAGTCCAGAAGCTCCCCAGAACAACGAAACCCTCAGCGCCATTTATTCCCCCTTGGATATGGTGAAAAGGCAGGCAGCCGAGAGGGCCTTTCCTCTCCCTTTCTCAGCCACCTTGTACCTGATACTGCATTTCCAATAGGTGTCAGCCCTAACACCTAATTAGAGCAAACATTTTGTACCATCCTCTTTACTCTCCTAAAATGAAGTACTCATTACACAATAAAAACATTAATATAACATCTTAGTGATCATATAAAGGAGAAATAAAAAGAGAGTAATTTCTGCTAAAATGACATATGTATTTGAATATGTACTCGTAAATTTTCAAAATGTGAGCACAGTAGAAGACCTAACGAAGGTACTAGATGCTTGCTCCTCTGCGGGACCTCTGGGAAGGCCTTGGCTGTGAGTGCAAGGCCACATGGTCGGGGACCTAAAACCACCTTTGGTGCTGCTGTGAGGCGAGCCAGGGTACTGTCCAAAATGGGGCACAAGTCTCGGAAATCTCAAACACTGCAAACTCTTTCTTTGACTTACATGGTGGTTAAGTTTCTGCAAAATTAGTATCTGATAAAAGATACCTTATGTTTATATGTAACAGAGTTATGCTCTAGGCTCTGGTCATTATACATAGGTATTGTTCCTCCTGGCTCTCCAGAGGGATATATAAAAAAAGCAGGAGGCATAGAGGGACTCTCTCACATGTTTTGAGACATCTAGCATTCTTGCTTCTCCCCATCATCGTGACAATCAAGTGCTGGTTGAACAAATTCTGTTCTTCATGGATTTCACGAGTAGAAATTTAAGTATGCACAATTGAATCCATAGCCCACTCAGCTGTTCTTAATAACGTGACAGTCAGCTGGTACCTCTGCAAAAGTGATGGAGAGTTGTCTTCTTATTTTAATAGCCTTTTAAAGCTGCTGGCCTGTGTTCAGGCTGGAGCTCAATACTCCGGGCATTTCCCTCAGTTCTAGCCCATTATAAAGTGCATGCGCACCCTCAACCCCAGCCCAGTACCTGCCACCTCCCGCCTTCACTGACTTGGTGCTGGTTCACGTGGGCTGCACACAGGCTGAGATGGTGAAGACTTGTCATCTATGCCAAGCCTTAAGGACTGAGTCCCTTTGATATTTGCTCTGTCTATTCCAGGAAAAGCCTTTTAACTAACAATGTTAAATTCTTTTTGTCTAGTCATGAATCTTTGTCTAGAAAGAGCCTATCACACCAATAAATCAAGTCCAATGACATGAGCAGACAAATGGAATTAAAAGTGGGTCAGGTTTAGTGTGTTCAGGTTTAGTGTGTTCTGGCTTTCGTTTCGGACAGTGGAGGGATGATGGGTGTTTTAATTTAGAGGGAAGCTACCTGGTAGCTGCTTTGCTCTGCCAGTCATCCCTTCTGGAAATGGCTTTGAGAAGCTGGGCCTCCTTCTGGCTCAGTGAGGGAGCTCTTGTCCTGTTCTTCGTCCTGATCTTAGTCCTGCTGCCAGGACCTTTCCAATCAGGCTCCTCCCTGTCTGTCCGTGGTTTGGCCGCTCCTTCTCTTCAAACTTAATGCCCCAGCAGCCCCAAGTGGCTCAATAATGCCCAAGTCTTTACTCAGACATCCCTTCTGTGTGGGACACCCACCCTCTCCACCTCCTGATTCATTTTTGACATTGCAGCTCAGACAAGGCCCCCCTCCTGATGCCTTGCTTTACCACCCTCAGCTTTTTAATTAATCCCATGGGGTTTTGTGCAGGTTCTGCATATTTTACATGCTTCCATGGTTGTATATAATTTATCGTTTAATTACTTGTCTTCCCCATTACTCTGGGAGTGCCTTGCAAGCCAAACCCATATCTTTTTCTAAATAAACTTCAGTCTTTAGAGCAGTTTTAGATTTATAAAAAAAAATTGCAAAGATAGTACAGAACTCTCATATACCACCACCGACAGTGTTCTCTGTTATTAATTTCTTATATCAGTTTAGTATGTTTGTTACAACAAACCAGCCACTATGATACATTATTTTTAACTAGATTCATACTTCATCCAGATTTCTCTAGTCTTTGCCTGAGATCCATTTGTTGTTGTTGTTCTGGAATCCACCACATTCCATTTAGTTCCCGTGTCTGCTTACACTGCTCTTGGCTGTGCGTTTCTCAGACATCCCTGGTTTTCAATACCTTTAATTTTGAGGAGTAGTGGTCAAGTATTTTGTTGAATGTTCTTCATTGTGATGTGTCTGATGTTTTTCTCATGAGGTGACTAGAGTTTGGGTTTCAGTGAACTTGGTCATTTGTGTGAGTTAGTGTCTGTCAGGTTTCTCCCCCGTAAAGTTGTAGCCCCTTACCCCTTTCCATACTGTGCTCTTTGGAAGAGAGTCACGGTGTGTGGGCCACAGTCAGGGAGTGGAGTGCTATGCTTTAGTATTTGCCGAGTTCTCTGGAATTCTTCTGCATGCCAGATTTGTCTCTTCTCCCTCACTTACACATATGTTTTCATATCATCGATACTGAGTGCTTAGCACACGACTGCGTGAATAGTAAGCACATAATACAGTCTAATGGTTCTTGTCTTCTGAGCATCCATTATAAATCTCTCTCAATATGAACATAACCATGCTAACAGCAGCCTCAATAACAGAAATACTAAAATAGGAAATGCTATCTTAGGAGCACTATTCTAGGCGTTTTAGTTCATTTAATCCTTACAACAATTCTATCAGGATGATACTGTTATCATCAAAGAGGATTTTTTTCTTAAACTGGGGTCACATAGCTAGTAAGTGGGAGACAAGATTTAAATCCAAGCTGTCTGATTCCTGAGTCCACACTCTTGAAGCTGTAGAGCCTGGAGTGCCTCTGGTCTTTGTTCCAATGACTTTGGCCTTGCTGTAGTGAGCTGATCCCCTAAAGGGTGTCCAACCTGCAGCCCATGGGCTGCATTCGGCCTAGGATGGCTATGAATGTGGCCCAACACAAAATCATAAATTTACTTAAAACCTTTTTTTGTTCATCAGTTTTTGTTAGTGTTTGTGTATTTAACGTGTGACCCAAGACAACTCTTTTTCTTCCAGTGTGGCCCAGAGACGCCAAAAGTTTGGACGTTCAATACGCAAACAGTCCCTAGCTGAAAGTTCTCCATTCCATTTATCTGCTAATGTCAGAGTCTTCTGGTTTACACCAAATTTCCTTCTCAATCCGTGAAGCTTCCAAATCACACTGGAGCAGAAATTCTTAAGAAATCATTAAAGGCTTCTAACCTGAAGTTTTCTTTGGAACACTGACTGAATTCTCTAAGATGCCGAGTCCAGTCCCAGAGCTGTGCCCTGGAAATGGGCAGACTGTACTCAGCAGCTGTGAACACGAGGAGCTGCCTTGGCTCATGGTCCTAATATGTTTCACACCTTAAAATAGGACACGTGGCTTTTCATGGGTTATAAGAAAGGCACAATAAGAAAGCTCAGTTATTGGAATTTCCCAGATAATTTGATAGTGCATGTTAAGGATGGTCCAGAATATTTAACATTGGAACTGTAACAGCAAATCAGTGTATATGGTGAGCGTACTAACTGGGTATGAGTTGAGGACATATGCGTCAGCTCCAAACATCTTCTCTATTTATTTTCTATGGTGCACGAACCTGAACATTAGAGAGTAATTCCCTTGGGTTTTGAATATCCCACTGTGATGATGATTAAAATGGGTGGGTTAATGCTTTTGTTGTCTGCCATATGTCTGGATTCCAGGGTGCAATCAGCCATTGTCAATGAGGAAAGGAGAAACAAAAAAACAGAAGAAGCTGACATTTTTGCAGTAACCAGCTGCTATTCTTTAGTAGCAAGGAATGATGGAATCTTGCACAACTTATTTTGGTACAATCTGTTTATGTACTGAGTAATAATATCCCAAAATAGAATCTACTCTAAGCCCAGAGTATAACAGAGATTTTAACAGTTTATTTTTAACTCCATTTAAAAATACAACCAATAATATCTCCCCAACATGATCTTATATTTTGATTTACAGCCATGGGGATATAAGAATAAACTGCATTAGTCATGTAGTTCCTTTTAGGCCTCTTTTGAATGGCAAAGATTTTAAAGCATTCATTGAGCCATTGTTATTATTATTATTATTCTGCACCTGAGAATATGTTTTGTATTGCTTTTAGAAAGAGAGAGAGACATCAATGTGAGGGAGAAACATTGATCAGTTGCCTCCCATAAATGCCCCAATGACAGGCCATCGAATCGTCATCTAAGCATATTCCCTGATGAGGGCCAACACCCACACCCTTTCGGTGGACAGGACGAAGCTCCTACCCACTGGACCACACAGCCAGGGTTCGTTGAGCCTTTTAGACGCCCCCATGGGACAGTCCAATTTGTTTGCTATCCAATAAATGTGCTAAGCTCCCACAGGTGCAGGCAGCTAGGAGCAGCTCAGATAAAAAAAATTCTGTATGCAAAATCACTTGTTTTACTCATCCTTTTTTATTTTATTTTATTTAGTTTTGTTTTGCTCAACCTGTAGAGATGATTTATTGGGAAGGCAGTATCCAGGAGGCTGCAGATAGTGGTGGCACATAACCAATGGCTCTATTACAATACTCCTGGCGGCTAACATTGATATATAAGGAGAGAGGGAGGTGTCTTCCCTTTATTCCTCACCACTTCCCACTGAGCTTCATGATCATTTTCTTGTCTTCCTGCTTTCAGGATGAGTTTAGGCCATCATGAAGGGGGCTTCACGTATCTTTTCTGTTTGGTTTAAGTCCTCGAGTACATCAGGTACATTAACTCATTTCATCCTCATAACATCCCTGTGATACTGTTATTTCCCCCTATTTAGAGAGGAAGCAGCTGAAGCACAGAGAGGTTAATTAATGTGCCCAAGTTTGCACAGCTAATAAAATTAAGAGCTGGAATTTGAACTCAGGTAATTTAACTTCATAGTCCATGCTTTTAACCAAGATACCATGCTGCCCTGGTGAACTTGTTGGTGTAAAGTCATAAACAGGGTTTCTGTACATCACCTGCCATGGAGACTTACACTCTCTATTTTATGTGGTGCCAAAACAAATATGGTGAAAACCTCAGCTACTCTAGTTATTTCAGTTCTGTGTCAAAGCCACTTCTTACAGAAGCTGGTGCAGTTTATCCTGTCAAGAAAAAGGAGTGTGTCTGCATGGGAACATCAAAACATCTTTCAGAGGACTTCTGTGTCCTAAAAATAGTCAGAGATGTGGAATGGCCTAAAGCACGAGGATGTTTGTCATTGTGTAATTTATGAGGGCAAAAAAGAGGAAAAATTGATTGTTCCCCTGCTCCTAAGTGGGAAATCAATTTAATTATTTTATTATGTGGAAAACATATATTTCATATTTACCATTTGCCAGGCACTGTTGTAAGTAAATATTAACTATTTAAAGCTCAGCAAAATCTTGTGAAGTGATATTATTATCTCCAGTTCGCAGATATAGTACCTGAGGCCCAGGGAAATTGGGAAGTTTGCCCAGTGGGATGTAGCCAGAAATTTAACCCCGGCAGGCTGGTTCCAGAATATCGGCTTTAACCTTTTTGCCCCTGCAGGCTTGGGGGCTACTCTAGTTGTGTTTTTTTTAGAAATTCTGTTTTCTGTTTGTTCTCTTTCATTATTTGCTTGCTTTTTTTTTTTTTTTTGCCTTCCTGCAGGTTACTGTAATTCAATTTTTATTTATCTACAGTGTCTTTGACTCTTTCTTTTGGTTTATATATATTTTTGTTGCTCTAGGTGTTATGCTCGTCACAGTCTGCAGATGTTGACATTTGCTACTTTGAGTGTATATGCCTCCTTACTCTCCCTTTACTCTTTCCCACTCTAATTGTCTTAAAGGTTTCCTCCGCACACAGTGAAAACCACAGCAGGCATTGTTATACTTTCTGTTTCAACCATCATGCATATTTAAGAAACTTATGAGTAGGCAAAAATATTACTGTATTGACCCATACTTTTGACTTTTTCTGTGTTCTTTCATTCTGGTTTTCCAAGATTTTATTTTTTTTTATCATTTTCCTTCTGTTTAAAAAATTGTCTTTAGCTGATCTTTTATAATCAATAATAGGTCTGCTGGTGATAATTTTTTGTTACTGTTTCTCTGAAAATACTTTGATTTCTCCTTTATTTGTGAATGATATTTTTGCTATTTGTTGAATTTCATAGTGATAGTTCTTGTCATTTAGTACTAGGAACATGTGGTGCCACTTCCTTCTGGTCTTCACTGATTCTGATGGGAAGTCTGATTCATTCCAATTGTTTTTTCCCCATAGGTAATGCAGCATTTCTCTCAGGCTGCTTTCAAGGTTTTTTTTTTTTTTTTTTTTTTTTT